>JANJGN010001670.1:0-118277 GCA_026770705.1 Isurus oxyrinchus | reverse complement strand
CAACATTGATAAACACCAACAAATTCAACAACAACCTCAACATTGAAAAACACCAACAAATTCAACAACAACCTCAACATTGAAAAACAACAACAACCCTCAACATTGAAAAACACAAACAAATTCAACACCAACATCAGCATTGAAAAACAACAACAAATTCAACAACAACCTCAACATTGAAAAATAAAAACAACCTCAACATTGCAAAACAACAACAACCTCAACATTGAAAAACACCAACAATTTCAACAACAACTTCAACATTGAAAAACACCAACAAATTCAACAACAACCTCGACTTTGAAAAACAGCAACAAATTCAACAACAACCTCAACATTGAAAAACAACAACAACCTCAACATTGAAAAACACCAACAAATTCAACAACAACCTCAACATTGAAAAATAACAACAACCTCAACATTGAAAAACACCAAAAAATTCAACAAAAACCTCAACATTTAAAAACACCAACAAATTCAACAACAACCTCAACATTGAAAAACAACAACAACCTCAACATTGAAAAACACCGAAAAATTCAACAACAACCTCAACATTGAAAAATAACAACAACCTCAACATTGAAAAACACCAACAAATTCAACAACAACCTCAACATTGAAAAACACCGACAAATTCAACAACAACCTCAACATGGAAAAACAACAACAACCTCAACATCGAAAAACACCAACAAATTCAACAACAACCTCAACACTGAAAAACACCAACAAATTCACAGCAACCTCAACATTGAAAAACAACAACAACCTCAACGTTGAAAAACACCAACAAATTCAACAACAACCTCAACATTGAAAAACACCAACAAATTCAACAACAACTTCAACATTGAAATACACCAACAGATTCAAAAACAACCCTCGACATTGAAAAACACCAACAAATTCAACAACCTCAACATTGAAAAACAACAACAACCTCAACATTGAAAAACACCAACAAATTCAACAACAACCCTCAACTTAGAAAAACACCACAAATTCAACAACAACCTCAAAATTGAAAAACAACAACAACCTCAACATTGAAAAACACCAACAATTCAACAACAACCTCAACATTTAAAAACTACAACAACCTCAACATTGAAAAACACCAACAAATTCAACAACAACCTCAAAATTGAAAAACAACAATAACCTCAAAATTGAAAAACACCAAAAAATTCAACAACAACCTCAACATTGAAAAACACCAACAAATTCAACAACAACCTCAACATAGAAAAACAACAACAACCTCAACATTGAAAAACACCAAATTCAACAACAACCTCAACATTGAAAAACACCAACAAATTCAACAACCTCAACAATGAAAAACAACAACAACCTCAACATTGAAAAACACCAACAAATTCAACAACAACCTCAACATTGAAAAACAACAACAAATTCAACAAAAACCTCAAAATTGAAAAACACCAACAATTCGAACAACTACATCAACATTGAAAAACACCAACAAATTCAACAACAACCTCAACATTGAAAAACAACAAGTACCTCAACATTGAAAAACACCATCAAATTCAACAACAACCTCAACATTTAAGAACACCAACAAATCAACAAACACCTCAACATTGAAAAACAACAACAACCTCAACATTGAAAAACAGCAACAACCTCAACACTGAAAAACACCAACAAATTGAACAACAACCTCAACATTGATAATACAACAACAACCTCAACATTGAAAAACACCAACAAATTCAACAACAACCTCAACAATGAAAAACACCCAACAAATTCAACAACAACCTCAACATTGAAAAACAACAACAACCTCAACATTGAAAAACACAAACAAATTCAACACCAACATCACATTGAAAAACAACAACAAATTCAACAACAACCTCAACATTGAAAAATAAAAACAACCTCAACGTTGAAAAAACACCAACAAATTCAACAACAACTTCAACAGTGAAAAACACCAACAAATTCAACAACAACCTCGACTTTGAAAAACACCAACAAAGTCAACAACAACCTCAACATTGAAAAACAACAACAACCTCAACATTGAAAAACACCAAAAAATTCAACAACAACCTTAACATTGAAAAATAACAACAACCTCAACATTGAAAAACACCAACAAATTCAACAAAAACCTCAACATTTAAAAACACCAACAAATTCAACAACAACCTCAACATTGAAAAACAACAACAACCTCAACATTGAAAAACACCGAAAAATTCAACAACAACCTCAACATTGAAAAATAACAACAACCTCAACATTGTAAAACACCAACAAATTCAACAACAACCTCAACATTGAAAAACCACCGACAAATTCAACAACAACCTCAACATGGAAAAACAACAACAACCTCAACATTGAAAAACACCAACAAATTCAACAACAACCTCAACATTGAAAAACACCGACAAATTCAACAACAACCTCAACATGGAAAAACAACAACAACCTCAACATCGAAAAACACCAACAAATTCAACCAACAACCTCAACACTGAAAAACACCAACAAATTCAACAGCAACCTCAACATTGAAAAACAACAACACCTCAACATTGAAAAAACAGCAACAAATTCAACAACAACTTCAACATGGAAAAAACAGCAACAAATTCAAAAAACAACCTCGAATTGAAAAACACCAACAAATTCAACAACAACCTCAACATTGAAAAAACAACAGCAAACCTCAACAATGAAAAACACAAAAAAATCAACAACAACCTCAACATTGATAAATAACAACAACCTCAACATTGAAAACCACCAACAATTCAACAACCTCAACATTGAGAAACACCAACAAATTCAACAACAACCTCAACATTGAAAAACAACAACAAATTCAACAACAACCTCGACTTAGAAAAACACCAACAAATTCAACAACAACCTCAAAATTGAAAAACAACAACAACCTCAACTTTGAAAAACACCAACAAATTCAACAACAACCTCAACATTGAAAAACACCAACAACCTCAACATTGAAAAACACCAACAAATTCAACAACAACCTCAACATTGAAAAACAGCAACAACCTCAACATTGAAAAACACCAACAAATTCAACAACAACCTCAGCATTGAAAAACACCAACAAATTCAACAACAACCTCAAAATTGAAAAACAACAACAACCTCAACATTGAAAAACACCAACAATTTCAGCAACAACCTCAACATTGAAAAACAACAACAACCTCAACATTGAAAAACACCAACAAATTCAACAACAACCTCAACATTGAAAAACACCAACAAATTCAACAACAACCTCAACATTGAAAAACAACAACAACCTCAACATTGAAAAACACCAACAAATTCCACAACAACTTCTACATTGAACAACACCAACAAATTGAACAACAACCTCAACATTGAAAAACACCAACAAATTCAACAACAACCTCAACATTTAAAAACACCAACAAATTCAACAACAACCTCAACATTGAAAAACAACAACAACCTCAACATTGAAAAACACCAACAAATTCAACAAAAACCTCAACATTGAACAACACCAACAAATTCAACAACAACTTCAACATTGAAATACACCAACAGATTCAAAAACAACCTCGACATTGAAAAACACCAACAAATTCAACAACCTCAACATTGAAAAACGACAACAACCTCAACATTGAAAAACACCAACAAATTCAACAACAACCTCAACATCTAAAAACAACAACAACCTCAACATTGAAAAAAACCAACAAATTCAACAACAACCTCAACATTGAAAAACATCGACATATTCAGGAACAACCTCAACTTTGAAAAACACCAACAAATTCAACAACGACCACAACATTGAACAACAATAACAACCTCAACATTGAAAAACACCAACAAATTCAACAACCTCAACTAAGAAAAACACCAACAACTTCAACAACAACCTCAAAATTGAAAAACAACAACAACCTCAACATTGAAAAACACCAACAAATTCGACAACAACCTCAACATTTAAAAACTACAGCAATCTCAACATTGAAAAACACCAACAAATTCAACAACAACCTCAAAATTGAAAAACAACAACAAATTCAATAACAACCTCAGCATTGAAAAACACCAACAAATTCAACAACAACCTCAACATTGAAAAACAACCGCAACCTCAACATTGAAAAACACCAACAAATTCAACAACAACCTCAACATTGAAAAAGACCAACAAATTCAACAACAACCTCAACAATGAAAAACAACAACAACCTCAACATTGAAAAACACCAACAAATTCCATAACAACCTCAACATTGAAAAACAACAACAAATTCAACAAGAAGCTCAAAATTGAAAAACACCAACAATTCAACAACAACATCAACATTGAAAAACACCAACAAATTCAACAACAACCTCAACATTGAAAAACAACATGTACCTCAACATTGAAAAACACCAACAAATTCAACAACAACCTCAACATTGAAAAAGATCAACAACCTCAACATTGAAAAACACCAACAAATTCAACAACAACCTCAACATTGAAATACACCAACAGATTCAAAAACAACCTCGACATTGAAAAACACCAACAAATTCAACAACAACCTCGACTTAGAAAAACACCAACAAATTCAACAACAACCTCAACATTGAAAAACTACAACAACCTCAACATTGAAAAACACCAACAAATTCAACAACAACTTCAACATTGAAAAACAACAACAACCTCAACATTGAAAAATGCCAACAAATTCAACAACAACCTCAACATTGAAAAACACCAACAAATTCAACAACAACCTCAACATTGAAAAACAACAACAACCTCAACATTGAAAAACACCAACAAATTCAACAACAACCTCAACATTGAAAAACAACAACAACCTCAACATTCAAAAACACCAACAAATTCAAAAACAACCGCAACATTGAAAAACACCAACAAATTCAACAACAACCTCAAAATTGAAAAACAACAACAACCTCAAGTTTGAAAAACACCAACAAATTCAACAACAACCTCAACATTGAAAAACACCAACAACCTCAACATTGAAAAACACCAACACATTCAACAACAACCTCAACATTGAAAAACAACAACAACCTCAACATTGAAAAACACAAACAAATTCAACACCAACATCAGCATTGAAAAACAACAACAAATTCAACAACAACCTCAACATTGAAAAATAAAAACAACCTCAACATTGCAAAACAACAACAACCTCAACATTGAAAAACACCAACAATTTCAACAACAACTTCAACATTGAAAAACACCAACAAATTCAACAACAACCTCGACTTTGAAAAACAGCAACAAATTCAACAACAACCTCAACATTGAAAAACAACAACAACCTCAACATTGAAAAACACCAACAAATTCAACAACAACCTCAACATTGAAAAATAACAACAACCTCAACATTGAAAAACACCAAAAAATTCAACAAAAACCTCAACATTTAAAAACACCAACAAATTCAACAACAACCTCAACATTGAAAAACAACAACAACCTCAACATTGAAAAACACCGAAAAATTCAACAACAACCTCAACATTGAAAAATAACAACAACCTCAACATTGAAAAACACCAACAAATTCAACAACAACCTCAACATTGAAAAACACCGACAAATTCAACAACAACCTCAACATGGAAAAACAACAACAACCTCAACATCGAAAAACACCAACAAATTCAACAACAACCTCAACACTGAAAAACACCAACAAATTCAACAGCAACCTCAACATTGAAAAACAACAACAACCTCAACGTTGAAAAACACCAACAAATTCAACAACAACCTCAACATTGAAAAACACCAACAAATTCAACAACAACTTCAACATTGAAATACACCAACAGATTCAAAAACAACCTCGACATTGAAAAACACCAACAAATTCAACAACCTCAACATTGAAAAACAACAACAACCTCAACATTGAAAAACACCAACAAATTCAACAACAACCTCAACTTAGAAAAACACCAACAAATTCAACAACAACCTCAAAATTGAAAAACAACAACAACCTCAACATTGAAAAACACCAACAAATTCAACAACAACCTCAACATTTAAAAACTACAACAACCTCAACATTGAAAAACACCAACAAATTCAACAACAACCTCAAAATTGAAAAACAACAATAACCTCAAAATTGAAAAACACCAAAAAATTCAACAACAACCTCAACATTGAAAAACACCAACAAATTCAACAACAACCTCAACATTGAAAAACAACCGCAACCTCAACATTAAAAAACACCAACAAATTCAACAACAACCTCAACATAGAAAAACAACAACAACCTCAACATTGAAAAACACCAAATTCAACAACAACCTCAACATTGAAAAACACCAACAAATTCAACAACCTCAACAATGAAAAACAACAACAACCTCAACATTGAAAAACACCAACAAATTCAACAACAACCTCAACATTGAAAAACAACAACAAATTCAACAAAAACCTCAAAATTGAAAAACACCAACAATTCAACAACTACATCAACATTGAAAAACACCAACAAATTCAACAACAACCTCAACATTGAAAAACAACAAGTACCTCAACATTGAAAAACACCAACAAATTCAACAACAACCTCAACATTTAAGAACACCAACAAATTCAACAAACACCTCAACATTGAAAAACAACAACAACCTCAACATTGAAAAACAGCAACAACCTCAACACTGAAAAACACCAACAAATTGAACAACAACCTCAACATTGATAAACAACAACAACCTCAACATTGAAAAACACCAACAAATTCAACAACAACCTCAACAATGAAAAACACCAACAAATTCAACAACAACCTCAACATTGAAAAACAACAACAACCTCAACATTGAAAAACACAAACAAATTCAACACCAACATCAACATTGAAAAACAACAACAAATTCAACAACAACCTCAACATTGAAAAATAAAAACAACCTCAACGTTGAAAAACACCAACAAATTCAACAACAACTTCAACAGTGAAAAACACCAACAAATTCAACAACAACCTCGACTTTGAAAAACACCAACAAAGTCAACAACAACCTCAACATTGAAAAACAACAACAACCTCAACATTGAAAAACACCAAAAAATTCAACAACAACCTTAACATTGAAAAATAACAACAACCTCAACATTGAAAAACACCAACAAATTCAACAAAAACCTCAACATTTAAAAACACCAACAAATTCAACAACAACCTCAACATTGAAAAACAACAACAACCTCAACATTGAAAAACACCGAAAAATTCAACAACAACCTCAACATTGAAAAATAACAACAACCTCAACATTGTAAAACACCAACAAATTCAACAACAACCTCAACATTGAAAAACACCGACAAATTCAACAACAACCTCAACATGGAAAAACAACAACAACCTCAACATTGAAAAACACCAACAAATTCAACAACAACCTCAACATTGAAAAACACCGACAAATTCAACAACAACCTCAACATGGAAAAACAACAACAACCTCAACATCGAAAAACACCAACAAATTCAACAACAACCTCAACACTGAAAAACACCAACAAATTCAACAGCAACCTCAACATTGAAAAACAACAACAACCTCAACATTGAAAAACAGCAACAAATTCAACAACAACTTCAACATGGAAAAACAGCAACAAATTCAACAACAACCTCGAATTGAAAAACACCAACACATTCAACAACAACCTCAACATTGAAAAACAACAGCAACCTCAACAATGAAAAACACAAAAAAATCAACAACAACCTCAACATTGATAAATAACAACAACCTCAACATTGAAAACCACCAACAAATTCAACAACAACCTCAACATTGAGAAACACCAACAAATTCAACAACAACCTCAACATTGAAAAACAACAACAAATTCAACAACAACCTCGACTTAGAAAAACACCAACAAATTCAACAACAACCTCAACATTGAAAAACTACAACAACCTCAACATTGAAAAACACCAACAAATTCAACAACAACTTCAACATTGAAAAACAACAACAACCTCAACATTGAAAAATGCCAACAAATTCAACAACAACCTCAACATTGAAAAACACCAACAAATTCAACAACAACCTCAACATTGAAAAACAACAACAACCTCAACATTGAAAAACACCAACAAATTCAACAACAACCTCAACATTGAAAAACAACAACAACCTCAACATTCAAAAACACCAACAAATTCAAAAACAACCGCAACATTGAAAAACACCAACAAATTCAACAACAACCTCAAAATTGAAAAACAACAACAACCTCATCTTTGAAAAACACCAACAAATTCAACAACAACCTCAACATTGAAAAACACCAACAACCTCAACATTGAAAAACACCAACAAATTCAACAACAACCTCAGCATTGAAAAACACCAACAAATTCAACAACAACCACAAAATTGAAAAACAACAACAACCTCAACATTGAAAAACACCAACAATTTCAGCAACAACCTCAACATTGAAAAACAACAACAACCTCAACATTGAAAAACACCAACAAATTCAACAACAACCTCAACATTGAAAAACACCAACATATTCAACAACAACCTCAACATTGAAAAACAACAACAACCTCAACATTGAAAAACACCAACAAATTCCACAACAACTTCTACATTGAACAACACCAACAAATTGAACAACAACCTCAACATTGAAAAACACCAACAAATTCAACAACAACCTCAACATTTAAAAACACCAACAAATTCAACAACAACCTCAACATTGAAAAACAACAACAACCTCAACATTGAAAAACACCAACAAATTCAACAAAAACCTCAACATTGAACAACACCAACAAATTCAACAACAACTTCAACATTGAAATACACCAACAGATTCAAAAACAACCTCGACATTGAAAAACACCAACAAATTCAACAACCTCAACATTGAAAAACGACAACAACCTCAACATTGAAAAACACCAACAAATTCAACAACAACCTCAACATCTAAAAACAACAACAAGCTCAACATTGAAAAAAACCAACAAATTCAACAACAACCTCAACATTGAAAAACATCAACACATTCAGGAACAACCTCAACATTGAAAAACAATAACAACCTCAACTTTGAAAAACACCAACAAATTCAACAACGACCACAACATTGAACAACAATAACAACCTCAACATTGAAAAACACCAACAAATTCAACAACCTCAACTAAGAAAAACACCAACAACTTCAACAACAACCTCAAAATTGAAAAACAACAACAACCTCAACATTGAAAAACACCAACAAATTCGACAACAACCTCAACATTTAAAAACTACAGCAATCTCAACATTGAAAAACACCAACAAATTCAACAACAACCTCAAAATTGAAAAACAACAACAAATTCAATAACAACCTCAGCATTGAAAAACACCAACAAATTCAACAACAACCTCAACATTGAAAAACAACCGCAACCTCAACATTGAAAAACACCAACAAATTCAACAACAACCTCAACATTGAAAAAGACCAACAAATTCAACAACAACCTCAACAATGAAAAACAACAACAACCTCAACATTGAAAAACACCAACAAATTCCATAACAACCTCAACATTGAAAAACAACAACAAATTCAACAAGAAGCTAAAAATTGAAAAACACCAACAATTCAACAACAACATCAACATTGAAAAACACCAACAAATTCAACAACAACCTCAACATTGAAAAACAACATGTACCTCAACATTGAAAAACACCAACAAATTCAACAACAACCTCAACATTGAAAAAGATCAACAACCTCAACATTGAAAAACACCAACAAATTCAACAACAACCTCAACATTGAAATACACCAACAGATTCAAAAACAACCTCGACATTGAAAAACACCAACAAATTCAACAACAACCTCGACTTAGAAAAACACCAACAAATTCAACAACAACCTCAACATTGAAAAAGATCAACAACCTCAACATTGAAAAACACCAACAAATTCAACAACAACCTCAACATTGAAATACACCAACAGATTCAAAAACAACCTCGACATTGAAAAACACCAACAAATTCAACAACAACCTCGACTTAGAAAAACACCAACAAATTCAACAACAACCTCAACATTGAAAAACTACAACCTCAACATTGAAAAACACCAACAAATTCAACAACAACTTCAACATTGAAAAACAACAACAACCTCAACATTGAAAAATGCCAACAAATTCAACAACAACCTCAACATTGAAAAACACCAACAAATTCAACAACAACCTCAACATTGAAAAACAACAACAACCTCAACATTGAAAAACACCAACAAATTCAACAACAACCTCAACATTGAAAAACAACAACAACCTCAACATTCAAAAACACCAACAATTTCAAAAACAACCGCAACATTGAAAAACACCAACAAATTCAACAACAACCTCAAAATTGAAAAACAACAACAACCTCAAGTTTGAAAAACACCAACAAATTCAACAACAACCTCAACATTGAAAAACACCAACAACCTCAACATTGAAAAACACCAACACATTCAACAACAACCTCAACATTGAAAAACAACAACAACCTCAACATTGAAAAACACAAACAAATTCAACACCAACATCAGCATTGAAAAACAACAACAAATTCAACAACAACCTCAACATTGAAAAATAAAAACAACCTCAACATTGCAAAACAACAACAACCTCAACATTGAAAAACACCAACAATTTCAACAACAACTTCAACATTGAAAAACACCAACAAATTCAACAACAACCTCGACTTTGAAAAACAGCAACAAATTCAACAACAACCTCAACATTGAAAAACAACAACAACCTCAACATTGAAAAACACCAACAAATTCAACAACAACCTCAACACTGAAAAATAACAACAACCTCAACATTGAAAAACACCAAAAAATTCAACAAAAACCTCAACATTTAAAAACACCAACAAATTCAACAACAACCTCAACATTGAAAAACAACAACAACCTCAACATTGAAAAACACCGAAAAATTCAACAACAACCTCAACATTGAAAAATAACAACAACCTCAACATTGAAAAACACCAACAAATTCAACAACAACCTCAACATTGAAAAACACCGACAAATTCAACAACAACCTCAACATGGAAAAACAACAACAACCTCAACATCGAAAAACACCAACAAATTCAACAACAACCTCAACACTGAAAAACACCAACAAATTCAACAGCAACCTCAACATTGAAAAACAACAACAACCTCAACGTTGAAAAACACCAACAAATTCAACAACAACCTCAACATTGAAAAACACCAACAAATTCAACAACAACTTCAACATTGAAATACACCAACAGATTCAAAAACAACCTCGACATTGAAAAACACCAACAAATTCAACAACCTCAACATTGAAAAACAACAACAACCTCAACATTGAAAAACACCAACAAATTCAACAACAACCTCAACTTAGAAAAACACCAACAAATTCAACAACAACCTCAAAATTGAAAAACAACAACAACCTCAACATTGAAAAACACCAACAAATTCAACAACAACCTCAACATTTAAAAACTACAACAACCTCAACATTGAAAAACACCAACAAATTCAACAACAACCTCAAAATTGAAAAACAACAATAACCTCAAAATTGAAAAACACCAAAAAATTCAACAACAACCTCAACATTGAAAAACACCAACAAATTCAACAACAACCTCAACATTGAAAAACAACCGCAACCTCAACATTAAAAAACACCAACAAATTCAACAACAACCTCAACATAGAAAAACAACAACAACCTCAACATTGAAAAACACCAAATTCAACAACAACCTCAACATTGAAAAACACCAACAAATTCAACAACCTCAACAATGAAAAACAACAACAACCTCAACATTGAAAAACACCAACAAATTCAACAACAACCTCAACATTGAAAAACAACAACAAATTCAACAAAAACCTCAAAATTGAAAAACACCAACAATTCAACAACTACATCAACATTGAAAAACACCAACAAATTCAACAACAACCTCAACATTGAAAAACAACAAGTACCTCAACATTGAAAAACACCAACAAATTCAACAACAACCTCAACATTTAAGAACACCAACAAATTCAACAAACACCTCAACATTGAAAAACAACAACAACCTCAACATTGAAAAACAGCAACAACCTCAACACTGAAAAACACCAACAAATTGAACAACAACCTCAACATTGATAAACAACAACAACCTCAACATTGAAAAACACCAACAAATTCAACAACAACCTCAACAATGAAAAACACCAACAAATTCAACAACAACCTCAACATTGAAAAACAACAACAACCTCAACATTGAAAAACACAAACAAATTCAACACCAACATCAACATTGAAAAACAACAACAAATTCAACAACAACCTCAACATTGAAAAATAAAAACAACCTCAACGTTGAAAAACACCAACAAATTCAACAACAACTTCAACAGTGAAAAACACCAACAAATTCAACAACAACCTCGACTTTGAAAAACACCAACAAAGTCAACAACAACCTCAACATTGAAAAACAACAACAACCTCAACATTGAAAAACACCAAAAAATTCAACAACAACCTTAACATTGAAAAATAACAACAACCTCAACATTGAAAAACACCAACAAATTCAACAAAACCTCAACATTTAAAAACACCAACAAATTCAACAACAACCTCAACATTGAAAAACAACAACAACCTCAACATTGAAAAACACCGAAAAATTCAACAACAACCTCAACATTGAAAAATAACAACAACCTCAACATTGTAAAACACCAACAAATTCAACAACAACCTCAACATTGAAAAACACCGACAAATTCAACAACAACCTCAACATGGAAAAACAACAACAACCTCAACATTGAAAAACACCAACAAATTCAACAACAACCTCAACATTGAAAAACACCGACAAATTCAACAACAACCTCAACATGGAAAAACAACAACAACCTCAACATCGAAAAACACCAACAAATTCAACAACAACCTCAACACTGAAAAACACCAACAAATTCAACAGCAACCTCAACATTGAAAAACAACAACAACCTCAACATTGAAAAACAGCAACAAATTCAACAACAACTTCAACATGGAAAAACAGCAACAAATTCAACAACAACCTCGAATTGAAAAACACCAACACATTCAACAACAACCTCAACATTGAAAAACAACAGCAACCTCAACAATGAAAAACACAAAAAAATCAACAACAACCTCAACATTGATAAATAACAACAACCTCAACATTGAAAACCACCAACAAATTCAACAACAACCTCAACATTGAGAAACACCAACAAATTCAACAACAACCTCAACATTGAAAAACAACAACAAATTCAACAACAACCTCGACTTAGAAAAACACCAACAAATTCAACAACAACCTCAACATTGAAAAACTACAACAACCTCAACATTGAAAAACACCAACAAATTCAACAACAACTTCAACATTGAAAAACAACAACAACCTCAACATTGAAAAATGCCAACAAATTCAACAACAACCTCAACATTGAAAAACACCAACAAATTCAACAACAACCTCAACATTGAAAAACAACAACAACCTCAACATTGAAAAACACCAACAAATTCAACAACAACCTCAACATTGAAAAACAACAACAACCTCAACATTCAAAAACACCAACAAATTCAAAAACAACCGCAACATTGAAAAACACCAACAAATTCAACAACAACCTCAAAATTGAAAAACAACAACAACCTCATCTTTGAAAAACACCAACAAATTCAACAACAACCTCAACATTGAAAAACACCAACAACCTCAACATTGAAAAACACCAACAAATTCAACAACAACCTCAGCATTGAAAAACACCAACAAATTCAACAACAACCTCAAAATTGAAAAACAACAACAACCTCAACATTGAAAAACACCAACAATTTCAGCAACAACCTCAACATTGAAAAACAACAACAACCTCAACATTGAAAAACACCAACAAATTCAACAACAACCTCAACATTGAAAAACACCAACATATTCAACAACAACCTCAACATTGAAAAACAACAACAACCTCAACATTGAAAAACACCAACAAATTCCACAACAACTTCTACATTGAACAACACCAACAAATTGAACAACAACCTCAACATTGAAAAACACCAACAAATTCAACAACAACCTCAACATTTAAAAACACCAACAAATTCAACAACAACCTCAACATTGAAAAACAACAACAACCTCAACATTGAAAAACACCAACAAATTCAACAAAAACCTCAACATTGAACAACACCAACAAATTCAACAACAACTTCAACATTGAAATACACCAACAGATTCAAAAACAACCTCGACATTGAAAAACACCAACAAATTCAACAACCTCAACATTGAAAAACGACAACAACCTCAACATTGAAAAACACCAACAAATTCAACAACAACCTCAACATCTAAAAACAACAACAAGCTCAACATTGAAAAAAACCAACAAATTCAACAACAACCTCAACATTGAAAAACATCAACACATTCAGGAACAACCTCAACATTGAAAAACAATAACAACCTCAACTTTGAAAAACACCAACAAATTCAACAACGACCACAACATTGAACAACAATAACAACCTCAACATTGAAAAACACCAACAAATTCAACAACCTCAACTAAGAAAAACACCAACAACTTCAACAACAACCTCAAAATTGAAAAACAACAACAACCTCAACATTGAAAAACACCAACAAATTCGACAACAACCTCAACATTTAAAAACTACAGCAATCTCAACATTGAAAAACACCAACAAATTCAACAACAACCTCAAAATTGAAAAACAACAACAAATTCAATAACAACCTCAGCATTGAAAAACACCAACAAATTCAACAACAACCTCAACATTGAAAAACAACCGCAACCTCAACATTGAAAAACACCAACAAATTCAACAACAACCTCAACATTGAAAAAGACCAACAAATTCAACAACAACCTCAACAATGAAAAACAACAACAACCTCAACATTGAAAAACACCAACAAATTCCATAACAACCTCAACATTGAAAAACAACAACAAATTCAACAAGAAGCTAAAAATTGAAAAACACCAACAATTCAACAACAACATCAACATTGAAAAACACCAACAAATTCAACAACAACCTCAACATTGAAAAACAACATGTACCTCAACATTGAAAAACACCAACAAATTCAACAACAACCTCAACATTGAAAAAGATCAACAACCTCAACATTGAAAAACACCAACAAATTCAACAACAACCTCAACATTGAAATACACCAACAGATTCAAAAACAACCTCGACATTGAAAAACACCAACAAATTCAACAACAACCTCGACTTAGAAAAACACCAACAAATTCAACAACAACCTCAACATTGAAAAACTACAACAACCTCAACATTGAAAAACACCAACAAATTCAACAACAACTTCAACATTGAAAAACAACAACAACCTCAACATTGAAAAATGCCAACAAATTCAACAACAACCTCAACATTGAAAAACACCAACAAATTCAACAACAACCTCAACATTGAAAAACAACAACAACCTCAACATTGAAAAACACCAACAAATTCAACAACAACCTCAACATTGAAAAACAACAACAACCTCAACATTCAAAAACACCAACAAATTCAAAAACAACCGCAACATTGAAAAACACCAACAAATTCAACAACAACCTCAAAATTGAAAAACAACAACAACCTCAAGTTTGAAAAACACCAACAAATTCAACAACAACCTCAACATTGAAAAACACCAACAACCTCAACATTGAAAAACACCAACACATTCAACAACAACCTCAACATTGAAAAACAGCAACAACCTCAACATTGAAAAACACCAACAAATTCAACAACAACCTCAGCATTGAAAAACACCAACAAATTCAACAACAACCTCAAAATTGAAAAACAACAACAACCTCAACATTGAAAAACACCAACAATTTCAACAACAACCTCAACATTGAAAAACAACAACAACCTCAACATTGAAAAACACCAACAAATTCAACAACAACCTCAACATTGAAAAACACCAACAAATTCAACAACAACCTCAACATTGAAAAACAACAACAACCTCAACATTGAAAAACACCAACAAATTCCACAACAACTTCTACATTGAAAAACACCAACAAATTGAACAACAACCTCAACATTGAAAAACACCAACAAATTCAACAACAACCTCAACATTTAAAAACACCAACAAATTCAACAACAACCTCAACATTGAAAAACAACAACAACCTCAACATTGAAAAACAGCAACAACCTCAACACTGAAAAACACCAACAAATTGAACAACAACCTCAACATTGATAAACAACAACAACCTCAACATTGAAAAACACCAACAAATTCAACAACAACCTCAACAATGAAAAACACCAACAAATTCAACAACAACCTCAACATTGAAAAACAACAACAACCTCAACATTGAAAAACACAAACAAATTCAACACCAACATCAACATTGAAAAACAACAACAAATTCAACAACAACCTCAACATTGAAAAATAAAAACAACCTCAACGTTGAAAAACACCAACAAATTCAACAACAACTTCAACAGTGAAAAACACCAACAAATTCAACAACAACCTCGACTTTGAAAAACACCAACAAAGTCAACAACAACCTCAACATTGAAAAACAACAACAACCTCAACATTGAAAAACACCAAAAAATTCAACAACAACCTTAACATTGAAAAATAACAACAACCTCAACATTGAAAAACACCAACAAATTCAACAAAAACCTCAACATTTAAAAACACCAACAAATTCAACAACAACCTCAACATTGAAAAACAACAACAACCTCAACATTGAAAAACACCGAAAAATTCAACAACAACCTCAACATTGAAAAATAACAACAACCTCAACATTGTAAAACACCAACAAATTCAACAACAACCTCAACATTGAAAAACACCGACAAATTCAACAACAACCTCAACATGGAAAAACAACAACAACCTCAACATTGAAAAACACCAACAAATTCAACAACAACCTCAACATTGAAAAACACCGACAAATTCAACAACAACCTCAACATGGAAAAACAACAACAACCTCAACATCGAAAAACACCAACAAATTCAACAACAACCTCAACACTGAAAAACACCAACAAATTCAACAGCAACCTCAACATTGAAAAACAACAACAACCTCAACATTGAAAAACAGCAACAAATTCAACAACAACTTCAACATGGAAAAACAGCAACAAATTCAACAACAACCTCGAATTGAAAAACACCAACACATTCAACAACAACCTCAACATTGAAAAACAACAGCAACCTCAACAATGAAAAACACAAAAAAATCAACAACAACCTCAACATTGATAAATAACAACAACCTCAACATTGAAAACCACCAACAAATTCAACAACAACCTCAACATTGAGAAACACCAACAAATTCAACAACAACCTCAACATTGAAAAACAACAACAAATTCAACAACAACCTCGACTTAGAAAAACACCAACAAATTCAACAACAACCTCAACATTGAAAAACTACAACAACCTCAACATTGAAAAACACCAACAAATTCAACAACAACTTCAACATTGAAAAACAACAACAACCTCAACATTGAAAAATGCCAACAAATTCAACAACAACCTCAACATTGAAAAACACCAACAAATTCAACAACAACCTCAACATTGAAAAACAACAACAACCTCAACATTGAAAAACACCAACAAATTCAACAACAACCTCAACATTGAAAAACAACAAACAACCTCAACATTCAAAAACACCAACAAATTCAAAAACAACCGCAACATTGAAAAACACCAACAAATTCAACAACAACCTCAAAATTGAAAAACAACAACAACCTCATCTTTGAAAAACACCAACAAATTCAACAACAACCTCAACATTGAAAAACACCAACAACCTCAACATTGAAAAACACCAACAAATTCAACAACAACCTCAGCATTGAAAAACACCAACAAATTCAACAACAACCTCAAAATTGAAAAACAACAACAACCTCAACATTGAAAAACACCAACAATTTCAGCAACAACCTCAACATTGAAAAACAACAACAACCTCAACATTGAAAAACACCAACAAATTCAACAACAACCTCAACATTGAAAAACACCAACATATTCAACAACAACCTCAACATTGAAAAACAACAACAACCTCAACATTGAAAAACACCAACAAATTCCACAACAACTTCTACATTGAACAACACCAACAAATTGAACAACAACCTCAACATTGAAAAACACCAACAAATTCAACAACAACCTCAACATTTAAAAACACCAACAAATTCAACAACAACCTCAACATTGAAAAACAACAACAACCTCAACATTGAAAAACACCAACAAATTCAACAAAAACCTCAACATTGAACAACACCAACAAATTCAACAACAACTTCAACATTGAAATACACCAACAGATTCAAAAACAACCTCGACATTGAAAAACACCAACAAATTCAACAACCTCAACATTGAAAAACGACAACAACCTCAACATTGAAAAACACCAACAAATTCAACAACAACCTCAACATCTAAAAACAACAACAAGCTCAACATTGAAAAAAACCAACAAATTCAACAACAACCTCAACATTGAAAAACATCAACACATTCAGGAACAACCTCAACATTGAAAAACAATAACAACCTCAACTTTGAAAAACACCAACAAATTCAACAACGACCACAACATTGAACAACAATAACAACCTCAACATTGAAAAACACCAACAAATTCAACAACCTCAACTAAGAAAAACACCAACAACTTCAACAACAACCTCAAAATTGAAAAACAACAACAACCTCAACATTGAAAAACACCAACAAATTCGACAACAACCTCAACATTTAAAAACTACAGCAATCTCAACATTGAAAAACACCAACAAATTCAACAACAACCTCAAAATTGAAAAACAACAACAAATTCAATAACAACCTCAGCATTGAAAAACACCAACAAATTCAACAACAACCTCAACATTGAAAAACAACCGCAACCTCAACATTGAAAAACACCAACAAATTCAACAACAACCTCAACATTGAAAAAGACCAACAAATTCAACAACAACCTCAACAATGAAAAACAACAACAACCTCAACATTGAAAAACACCAACAAATTCCATAACAACCTCAACATTGAAAAACAACAACAAATTCAACAAGAAGCTAAAAATTGAAAAACACCAACAATTCAACAACAACATCAACATTGAAAAACACCAACAAATTCAACAACAACCTCAACATTGAAAAACAACATGTACCTCAACATTGAAAAACACCAACAAATTCAACAACAACCTCAACATTGAAAAAGATCAACAACCTCAACATTGAAAAACACCAACAAATTCAACAACAACCTCAACATTGAAATACACCAACAGATTCAAAAACAACCTCGACATTGAAAAACACCAACAAATTCAACAACAACCTCGACTTAGAAAAACACCAACAAATTCAACAACAACCTCAACATTGAAAAAGATCAACAACCTCAACATTGAAAAACACCAACAAATTCAACAACAACCTCAACATTGAAATACACCAACAGATTCAAAAACAACCTCGACATCGAAAAACACCAACAAATTCAACAACAACCTCGACTTAGAAAAACACCAACAAATTCAACAACAACCTCAACATTGAAAAAACTACAACCTCACATTGAAAAACACCAACAAATTCAACAACAACTTCAACATTGAAAAACAACAACAACCTCAACATTGAAAAATGCCAACAAATTCAACAACAACCTCAACATTGAAAAACACCAACAAATTCAACAACAACCTCAACATTGAAAAACAACAACAACCTCAACATTGAAAAACACCAACAAATTCAACAACAACCTCAACATTGAAAAACAACAACAACCTCAACATTCAAAAACACCAACAATTTCAAAAACAACCGCAACATTGAAAAACACCAACAAATTCAACAACAACCTCAAAATTGAAAAACAACAACAACCTCAAGTTTGAAAAACACCAACAAATTCAACAACAACCTCAACATTGAAAAACACCAACAACCTCAACATTGAAAAACACCAACACATTCAACAACAACCTCAACATTGAAAAACAACAACAACCTCAACATTGAAAAACACAAACAAATTCAACACCAACATCAGCATTGAAAAACAACAACAAATTCAACAACAACCTCAACATTGAAAAATAAAAACAACCTCAACATTGCAAAACAACAACAACCTCAACATTGAAAAACACCAACAATTTCAACAACAACTTCAACATTGAAAAACACCAACAAATTCAACAACAACCTCGACTTTGAAAAACAGCAACAAATTCAACAACAACCTCAACATTGAAAAACAACAACAACCTCAACATTGAAAAACACCAACAAATTCAACAACAACCTCAACATTGAAAAATAACAACAACCTCAACATTGAAAAACACCAAAAAATTCAACAAAAACCTCAACATTTAAAAACACCAACAAATTCAACAACAACCTCAACATTGAAAAACAACAACAACCTCAACATTGAAAAACACCGAAAAATTCAACAACAACCTCAACATTGAAAAATAACAACAACCTCAACATTGAAAAACACCAACAAATTCAACAACAACCTCAACATTGAAAAACACCGACAAATTCAACAACAACCTCAACATGGAAAAACAACAACAACCTCAACATCGAAAAACACCAACAAATTCAACAACAACCTCAACACTGAAAAACACCAACAAATTCAACAGCAACCTCAACATTGAAAAACAACAACAACCTCAACGTTGAAAAACACCAACAAATTCAACAACAACCTCAACATTGAAAAACACCAACAAATTCAACAACAACTTCAACATTGAAATACACCAACAGATTCAAAAACAACCTCGACATTGAAAAACACCAACAAATTCAACAACCTCAACATTGAAAAACAACAACAACCTCAACATTGAAAAACACCAACAAATTCAACAACAACCTCAACTTAGAAAAACACCAACAAATTCAACAACAACCTCAAAATTGAAAAACAACAACAACCTCAACATTGAAAAACACCAACAAATTCAACAACAACCTCAACATTTAAAAACTACAACAACCTCAACATTGAAAAACACCAACAAATTCAACAACAACCTCAAAATTGAAAAACAACAATAACCTCAAAATTGAAAAACACCAAAAAATTCAACAACAACCTCAACATTGAAAAACACCAACAAATTCAACAACAACCTCAACATTGAAAAACAACCGCAACCTCAACATTAAAAAACACCAACAAATTCAACAACAACCTCAACATAGAAAAACAACAACAACCTCAACATTGAAAAACACCAAATTCAACAACAACCTCAACATTGAAAAACACCAACAAATTCAACAACCTCAACAATGAAAAACAACAACAACCTCAACATTGAAAAACACCAACAAATTCAACAACAACCTCAACATTGAAAAACAACAACAAATTCAACAAAAACCTCAAAATTGAAAAACACCAACAATTCAACAACTACATCAACATTGAAAAACACCAACAAATTCAACAACAACCTCAACATTGAAAAACAACAAGTACCTCAACATTGAAAAACACCAACAAATTCAACAACAACCTCAACATTTAAGAACACCAACAAATTCAACAAACACCTCAACATTGAAAAACAACAACAACCTCAACATTGAAAAACAGCAACAACCTCAACACTGAAAAACACCAACAAATTGAACAACAACCTCAACATTGATAAACAACAACAACCTCAACATTGAAAAACACCAACAAATTCAACAACAACCTCAACAATGAAAAACACCAACAAATTCAACAACAACCTCAACATTGAAAAACAACAACAACCTCAACATTGAAAAACACAAACAAATTCAACACCAACATCAACATTGAAAAACAACAACAAATTCAACAACAACCTCAACATTGAAAAATAAAAACAACCTCAACGTTGAAAAACACCAACAAATTCAACAACAACTTCAACAGTGAAAAACACCAACAAATTCAACAACAACCTCGACTTTGAAAAACACCAACAAAGTCAACAACAACCTCAACATTGAAAAACAACAACAACCTCAACATTGAAAAACACCAAAAAATTCAACAACAACCTTAACATTGAAAAATAACAACAACCTCAACATTGAAAAACACCAACAAATTCAACAAAACCTCAACATTTAAAAACACCAACAAATTCAACAACAACCTCAACATTGAAAAACAACAACAACCTCAACATTGAAAAACACCGAAAAATTCAACAACAACCTCAACATTGAAAAATAACAACAACCTCAACATTGTAAAACACCAACAAATTCAACAACAACCTCAACATTGAAAAACACCGACAAATTCAACAACAACCTCAACATGGAAAAACAACAACAACCTCAACATTGAAAAACACCAACAAATTCAACAACAACCTCAACATTGAAAAACACCGACAAATTCAACAACAACCTCAACATGGAAAAACAACAACAACCTCAACATCGAAAAACACCAACAAATTCAACAACAACCTCAACACTGAAAAACACCAACAAATTCAACAGCAACCTCAACATTGAAAAACAACAACAACCTCAACATTGAAAAACAGCAACAAATTCAACAACAACTTCAACATGGAAAAACAGCAACAAAT
Organism: Isurus oxyrinchus; assembly: GCA_026770705.1. Taxonomy (NCBI): domain Eukaryota; kingdom Metazoa; phylum Chordata; class Chondrichthyes; order Lamniformes; family Lamnidae; genus Isurus; species Isurus oxyrinchus. Next base: position 95,287 of record JANJGN010001670.1, on the reverse strand, counting down.
TCAACAACAACCTCGAATTGAAAAACACCAACACATTCAACAACAACCTCAACATTGAAAAACAACAGCAACCTCAACAATGAAAAACACAAAAAAATCAACAACAACCTCAACATTGATAAATAACAACAACCTCAACATTGAAAACCACCAACAAATTCAACAACAACCTCAACATTGAGAAACACCAACAAATTCAACAACAACCTCAACATTGAAAAACAACAACAAATTCAACAACAACCTCGACTTAGAAAAACACCAACAAATTCAACAACAACCTCAACATTGAAAAACTACAACAACCTCAACATTGAAAAACACCAACAAATTCAACAACAACTTCAACATTGAAAAACAACAACAACCTCAACATTGAAAAATGCCAACAAATTCAACAACAACCTCAACATTGAAAAACACCAACAAATTCAACAACAACCTCAACATTGAAAAACAACAACAACCTCAACATTGAAAAACACCAACAAATTCAACAACAACCTCAACATTGAAAAACAACAACAACCTCAACATTCAAAAACACCAACAAATTCAAAAACAACCGCAACATTGAAAAACACCAACAAATTCAACAACAACCTCAAAATTGAAAAACAACAACAACCTCATCTTTGAAAAACACCAACAAATTCAACAACAACCTCAACATTGAAAAACACCAACAACCTCAACATTGAAAAACACCAACAAATTCAACAACAACCTCAGCATTGAAAAACACCAACAAATTCAACAACAACCTCAAAATTGAAAAACAACAACAACCTCAACATTGAAAAACACCAACAATTTCAGCAACAACCTCAACATTGAAAAACAACAACAACCTCAACATTGAAAAACACCAACAAATTCAACAACAACCTCAACATTGAAAAACACCAACATATTCAACAACAACCTCAACATTGAAAAACAACAACAACCTCAACATTGAAAAACACCAACAAATTCCACAACAACTTCTACATTGAACAACACCAACAAATTGAACAACAACCTCAACATTGAAAAACACCAACAAATTCAACAACAACCTCAACATTTAAAAACACCAACAAATTCAACAACAACCTCAACATTGAAAAACAACAACAACCTCAACATTGAAAAACACCAACAAATTCAACAAAAACCTCAACATTGAACAACACCAACAAATTCAACAACAACTTCAACATTGAAATACACCAACAGATTCAAAAACAACCTCGACATTGAAAAACACCAACAAATTCAACAACCTCAACATTGAAAAACGACAACAACCTCAACATTGAAAAACACCAACAAATTCAACAACAACCTCAACATCTAAAAACAACAACAAGCTCAACATTGAAAAAAACCAACAAATTCAACAACAACCTCAACATTGAAAAACATCAACACATTCAGGAACAACCTCAACATTGAAAAACAATAACAACCTCAACTTTGAAAAACACCAACAAATTCAACAACGACCACAACATTGAACAACAATAACAACCTCAACATTGAAAAACACCAACAAATTCAACAACCTCAACTAAGAAAAACACCAACAACTTCAACAACAACCTCAAAATTGAAAAACAACAACAACCTCAACATTGAAAAACACCAACAAATTCGACAACAACCTCAACATTGAAAAACAACAACAAATTCAATAACAACCTCAGCATTGAAAAACACCAACAAATTCAACAACAACCTCAACATTGAAAAACAACCGCAACCTCAACATTGAAAAACACCAACAAATTCAACAACAACCTCAACATTGAAAAAGACCAACAAATTCAACAACAACCTCAACAATGAAAAACAACAACAACCTCAACATTGAAAAACACCAACAAATTCCATAACAACCTCAACATTGAAAAACAACAACAAATTCAACAAGAAGCTAAAAATTGAAAAACACCAACAATTCAACAACAACATCAACATTGAAAAACACCAACAAATTCAACAACAACCTCAACATTGAAAAACAACATGTACCTCAACATTGAAAAACACCAACAAATTCAACAACAACCTCAACATTGAAAAAGATCAACAACCTCAACATTGAAAAACACCAACAAATTCAACAACAACCTCAACATTGAAATACACCAACAGATTCAAAAACAACCTCGACATTGAAAAACACCAACAAATTCAACAACAACCTCGACTTAGAAAAACACCAACAAATTCAACAACAACCTCAACATTGAAAAACTACAACAACCTCAACATTGAAAAACACCAACAAATTCAACAACAACTTCAACATTGAAAAACAACAACAACCTCAACATTGAAAAATGCCAACAAATTCAACAACAACCTCAACATTGAAAAACACCAACAAATTCAACAACAACCTCAACATTGAAAAACAACAACAACCTCAACATTGAAAAACACCAACAAATTCAACAACAACCTCAACATTGAAAAACAACAACAACCTCAACATTCAAAAACACCAACAAATTCAAAAACAACCGCAACATTGAAAAACACCAACAAATTCAACAACAACCTCAAAATTGAAAAACAACAACAACCTCAAGTTTGAAAAACACCAACAAATTCAACAACAACCTCAACATTGAAAAACACCAACAACCTCAACATTGAAAAACACCAACACATTCAACAACAACCTCAACATTGAAAAACAGCAACAACCTCAACATTGAAAAACACCAACAAATTCAACAACAACCTCAGCATTGAAAAACACCAACAAATTCAACAACAACCTCAAAATTGAAAAACAACAACAACCTCAACATTGAAAAACACCAACAATTTCAACAACAACCTCAACATTGAAAAACAACAACAACCTCAACATTGAAAAACACCAACAAATTCAACAACAACCTCAACATTGAAAAACACCAACAAATTCAACAACAACCTCAACATTGAAAAACAACAACAACCTCAACATTGAAAAACACCAACAAATTCCACAACAACTTCTACATTGAAAAACACCAACAAATTGAACAACAACCTCAACATTGAAAAACACCAACAAATTCAACAACAACCTCAACATTTAAAAACACCAACAAATTCAACAACAACCTCAACATTGAAAAACAACAACAACCTCAACATTGAAAAACACCAACAAATTCAACAAAAACCTCAACATTGAACAACACCAACAAATTCAACAACAACTTCAACATTGAAATACACCAACAGATTCAAAAACTACCTCGACATTGAAAAACACCAACAAATTCAACAACCTCAACATTGAAAAACGACAACAACCTCAACATTGAAAAACACCAACAAATTCAACAACAACCTCAACATCTAAAAACAACAACAACCTCAACATTGAAAAAAACCAACAAATTCAACAACAACCTCAACATTGAAAAACATCAACATATTCAAGAACAACCTCAACATTGAAAAACAATAACAACCTCAACATTGAAAAACACCAACAAATTCAACAACGACCACAACATTGAACAACAATAACAACCTCAACATTGAAAAACACCAACAAATTCAACAACCTCAACTTAGAAAAAGACGAACAACTTCAACAACAACCTCAAAATTGAAAAACAACAACAACCTCAACATTGAAAAACACCAACAAATTCGACAACAACCTCAACATTTAAAAACTACAGCAACCTCAACATTGAAAAACACCAACAAATTCAACAACAACCTCAAAATTGAAAAACAACAACAAATTCAATAACAACCTCAGCATTGAAAAACACCAACAAATTCAACAACAACCTCAACATTGAAAAACAACCGCAACCTCAACATTGAAAAACACCAACAAATTCAACAACAACCTCAACATTGAAAAAGACCAACAAATTCAACAACAACCTCAACAATGAAAAACAACAACAACCTCAACATTGAAAAACACCAACAAATTCCATAACAACCTCAACATTGAAAAACAACAACAAATTCAACAAGAACCTCAAAATTGAAAAACACCAACAATTCAACAACAACATCAACATTGAAAAACACCAACAAATTCAACAACAACCTCAACATTGAAAAACAACATGTACCTCAACATTGAAAAACACCAACAAATTCAACAACAACCTCAACATTGAAAAAGATCAACAACCTCAACATTGAAAAACACCAACAAATTCAACAACAACCTCAACATTGAAATACACCAACAGATTCAAAAACAACCTCGACATTGAAAAACACCAACAAATTCAACAACCTCAACATTGAAAAACTACAACAACCTCAACATTGAAAAACACCAACAAATTCAACAACAACTTCAACTTCTAAAAACAACAACAACCTCAACATTGAAAAAAACCAACAAATTCAACAACAACCTCAACATTGAAAAACATCAACAAAGTCAACAACAACCTCAACATTGAAAAACAATAACAACCTCAACATTGAAAAACACCAACAAATTCAACAACGACCACAACATTGAAAAACAACAACAACCTCAACATTGAAAAACACCAACAAATTCAACAACAACCTCAACTTAGAAAAACACCAACAAATTCAACAACAACCTCAAAATTGAAAAACAACAACAACCTCAACATTTAAAAACACCAACAAATTCAACAACAACCTCAACATTTAAAAACTACAACAACCTCAACATTGAAAAACACCAACAAATTCAACAACAACCTCAAAATTGAAAAACAACAATAACCTCAAAATTGAAAAACACCAAAAAATTCAACAACAACCTCAACATTGAAAAACACCAACAAATTCAACAACAACCTCAACATTGAAAAACAACCACAACCTCAACATTAAAAAACACCAACAAATTCAACAACAACCTCAACATAGAAAGACAACAACAACCTCAACATTGAAAAACACCAACAAATTCAACAACAACCTCAACATTGAAATACACCAACAGATTCAAAAACAACCTCGACATTGAAAAACACCAACAAATTCAACAACAACCTCGACTTAGAAAAACACCAACAAATTCAACAACAACCTCAACATTGAAAAACTACAACAACCTCAACATTGAAAAACACCAACAAATTCAACAACAACTTCAACATTGAAAAACAACAACAACCTCAACATTGAAAAATGCCAACAAATTCAACAACAACCTCAACATTGAAAAACACCAACAAATTCAACAACAACCTCAACATTGAAAAACAACAACAACCTCAACATTGAAAAACACCAACAAATTCAACAACAACCTCAACATTGAAAAACAACAACAACCTCAACATTCAAAAACACCAACAAATTCAAAAACAACCGCAACATTGAAAAACACCAACAAATTCAACAACAACCTCAAAATTGAAAAACAACAACAACCTCAAGTTTGAAAAACACCAACAAATTCAACAACAACCTCAACATTGAAAAACACCAACAACCTCAACATTGAAAAACACCAACACATTCAACAACAACCTCAACATTGAAAAACAGCAACAACCTCAACATTGAAAAACACCAACAAATTCAACAACAACCTCAGCATTGAAAAACACCAACAAATTCAACAACAACCTCAAAATTGAAAAACAACAACAACCTCAACATTGAAAAACACCAACAATTTCAACAACAACCTCAACATTGAAAAACAACAACAACCTCAACATTGAAAAACACCAACAAATTCAACAACAACCTCAACATTGAAAAACACCAACAAATTCAACAACAACCTCAACATTGAAAAACAACAACAACCTCAACATTGAAAAACACCAACAAATTCCACAACAACTTCTACATTGAAAAACACCAACAAATTGAACAACAACCTCAACATTGAAAAACACCAACAAATTCAACAACAACCTCAACATTTAAAAACACCAACAAATTCAACAACAACCTCAACATTGAAAAACAACAACAACCTCAACATTGAAAAACACCAACAAATTCAACAAAAACCTCAACATTGAACAACACCAACAAATTCAACAACAACTTCAACATTGAAATACACCAACAGATTCAAAAACAACCTCGACATTGAAAAACACCAACAAATTCAACAACCTCAACATTGAAAAACGACAACAACCTCAACATTGAAAAACACCAACAAATTCAACAACAACCTCAACATCTAAAAACAACAACAACCTCAACATTGAAAAAAACCAACAAATTCAACAACAACCTCAACATTGAAAAACATCAACATATTCAAGAACAACCTCAACATTGAAAAACAATAACAACCTCAACATTGAAAAACACCAACAAATTCAACAACGACCACAACATTGAACAACAATAACAACCTCAACATTGAAAAACACCAACAAATTCAACAACCTCAACTTAGAAAAAGACGAACAACTTCAACAACAACCTCAAAATTGAAAAACAACAACAACCTCAACATTGAAAAACACCAACAAATTCGACAACAACCTCAACATTTAAAAACTACAGCAACCTCAACATTGAAAAACACCAACAAATTCAACAACAACCTCAAAATTGAAAAACAACAACAAATTCAATAACAACCTCAGCATTGAAAAACACCAACAAATTCAACAACAACCTCAACATTGAAAAACAACCGCAACCTCAACATTGAAAAACACCAACAAATTCAACAACAACCTCAACATTGAAAAAGACCAACAAATTCAACAACAACCTCAACAATGAAAAACAACAACAACCTCAACATTGAAAAACACCAACAAATTCCATAACAACCTCAACATTGAAAAACAACAACAAATTCAACAAGAACCTCAAAATTGAAAAACACCAACAATTCAACAACAACATCAACATTGAAAAACACCAACAAATTCAACAACAACCTCAACATTGAAAAACAACATGTACCTCAACATTGAAAAACACCAACAAATTCAACAACAACCTCAACATTGAAAAAGATCAACAACCTCAACATTGAAAAACACCAACAAATTCAACAACAACCTCAACATTGAAATACACCAACAGATTCAAAAACAACCTCGACATTGAAAAACACCAACAAATTCAACAACCTCAACATTGAAAAACTACAACAACCTCAACATTGAAAAACACCAACAAATTCAACAACAACTTCAACTTCTAAAAACAACAACAACCTCAACATTGAAAAAAACCAACAAATTCAACAACAACCTCAACATTGAAAAACATCAACAAAGTCAACAACAACCTCAACATTGAAAAACAATAACAACCTCAACATTGAAAAACACCAACAAATTCAACAACGACCACAACATTGAAAAACAACAACAACCTCAACATTGAAAAACACCAACAAATTCAACAACAACCTCAACTTAGAAAAACACCAACAAATTCAACAACAACCTCAAAATTGAAAAACAACAACAACCTCAACATTTAAAAACACCAACAAATTCAACAACAACCTCAACATTTAAAAACTACAACAACCTCAACATTGAAAAACACCAACAAATTCAACAACAACCTCAAAATTGAAAAACAACAATAACCTCAAAATTGAAAAACACCAAAAAATTCAACAACAACCTCAACATTGAAAAACACCAACAAATTCAACAACAACCTCAACATTGAAAAACAACCACAACCTCAACATTAAAAAACACCAACAAATTCAACAACAACCTCAACATAGAAAGACAACAACAACCTCAACATTGAAAAACACCTACAAGTTCAACAACAACCTCAACATTGAAAAACACCAACAAATTCAACAACAACCTCAACAATGAAAAACAACAACAACCTCAACATTGAAAAACACCAACAAATTCAACAACAACCTCAACATTGAAAAACAACAACAAATTCAAAAACAAACTCAAAATTGAAAAACACCAACAATTCAACAACAACATCAACATTGAAAAACACCAACAACTTCAACAACAACCTCAACATTGAAAAACAACAAGTACCTCAACATTGAAAAACACCAACAAATTCAACAACAACCTCAACATTGAAAAAGATCAATAACCTCAACATTGAAAAACACCAACAAATTCAACAACCTCAACATTTAAAAACACCAACAAATTCAACAAACACCTCAACATTGAAAAACAACAACAACCTCAACATTGAAAAACAGCAACAACCTCAACACTGAAAAACACCAACAAATTGAACAACAACCTCAACATTGATAAACAACAACAACCTCAACATTGAAAAACACCAACAAATTCAACAACAAACTCAACATTGAAAAACACCAACAAATTCAACAACAACCTCAACATTGAAAAACAACAACAACCTCAACATTGAAAAACGCAAACAAATTCAAAACCAACATCAACATTGAAAAACAACAACAAATTAAACAACAACCTCAACATTGAAAAATAAAAACAACCTCAACGTTGAAAAACACCAACAAATTCAACAACAACCTCAACATTGCAAAACAACAACAACCTCAACATTGAAAAACACCAACAATTTCAACAACAACTTCAACATTGAAAAACACCAACAAATTCAACAACAACCTCGACTTTGAAAAACACCAACAAATTCAACAACAACCTCAACATTGAAAAACAACAACAACCTCAACATTGAAAAACACCAACAAATTCAACAACAACCTCAACATTGAAAAATAACAACAACCTCAACATTGAAAAACACCAACAAATTCAACAAAAACCTTAACATTTAAAAACACCAACAAATTCAACAACAACCTCAACATTGAAAAACACCAACAAATTCAACAACAACTTCAACATTGAAATACACCAACAGATTCAAAAACAACCTCGACATTGAAAAACACCAACAAATTCAACAACCTCAACATTGAAAAACTACAACAACCTCAACATTGAAAAACACCAACAAATTCAACAAAAACCTCAACATCTAAAAACAACAACAACCTCAACATTGAAAAAAACCAACAAATTCAACAACAACCTCAACATTGAAAAACATCAACAAATTCAACAACAACCTCAACATTGAAAAACAATAACAACCTCAACATTGAAAAACACCAACAAATTCAACAACGACCACAACATTGAAAAACAACAACAACCTCAACATTGAAAAACACCAACAAATTCAACAACAACCTCAACTTAGAAAAACACCGAAAAATTCAACAACAACCTCAACATTGAAAAACAACATGTACCTCAACATTGAAAAACACCAACAAATTCAACAACAACCTCAACATTGAAAAAGATCAACAACCTCAACATTGAAAAACACCAACGAATTCAACAACAACCTCAACATTGAAATACACCAACAGATTCAAAAACAACCTCGACATTGAAAAACACCAACAAATTTAACAACCTCAACATTGAAAAACTACAACAACCTCAACATTGAAAAACACCAACAAATTCAACAACAACTTCAACTTCTAAAAACAACAACAACCTCAACATTGAAAAAAACCAACAAATTCAACAACAACCTCAACATTGAAAAACATGAACAAATTCAACAACAACCTCAACATTGAAAAACAATAACAACCTCAACATTGAAAAACACCAACAAATTCAACAACGACCACAACATTGAAAAACAACAACAACCTCAACATTGAAAAACACCAACAAATTCAACAACAACCTCAACTTAGAAAAACACCAACAAATTCAACAACAACCTCAAAATTGAAAAACAACAACAACCTCAACATTGATAAACACCAACAAATTCAACAACAACCTCAACATTTAAAAACTACAACAACCTCAACATTGAAAAACACCAACAAATTCAACAACAACCTCAAAATTGAAAAACAACAATAACCTCAAAATTGAAAAACACCAAAAAATTCAACAACAACCTCAACATTGAAAAACACCAACAAATTCAACAACAACCTCAACATTGAAAAACAACCACAACCTCAACATTAAAAAACACCAACAAATTCAACAACAACCTCAACATAGAAAGACAACAACAACCTCAACATTGAAAAACACCTACAAATTCAACAACAACCTCAACATTGAAAAACACCAACAAATTCAACAACAACCTCAACAATGAAAAACAACAACAACCTCAACATTGAAAAACACCAACAAATTCAACAACAACCTCAACATTGAAAAACAACAACAAATTCAACAACAAACTCAAAATTGAAAAACACCAACAATTCAACAACAACATCAACATTGAAAAACACCAACAACTTCAACAACAACCTCAACATTGAAAAACAACAAGTACCTCAACATTGAAAAACACCAACAAATTCAACAACAACCTCAACATTGAAAAAGATCAACAACCTCAACATTGCAAAACACCAACAAATTCAACAACCTCAACATTTAAAAACACCAACAAATTCAACAAACACCTCAACATTGAAAAACAACAACAACCTCAACATTGAAAAACAGCAACAACCTCAACACTGAAAAACACCAACAAATTGAACAACAACCTCCACATTGATAAACAACAACAACCTCAACATTGAAAAACACCAACAAATTCAACAACAAACTCAACATTGAAAAACACCAACAAATTCAACAACAACCTCAACATTGAAAAACAACAACAACCTCAACATTGAAAAACACAAACAAATTCAACACCAACATCAACATTGAAAAACAACAACAAATTCAACAACAACCTCAACATTGAAAAATAAAAACAACCTCAACGTTGAAAAACACCAACAAATTCAACAACAACCTCAACATTGCAAAACAACAACAACCTCAACATTGAAAAACACCAACAATTTCAACAACAACTTCAACATTGAAAAACACCAACAAATTCAACAACAACCTCGACTTTGAAAAACACCAACAAATTCAACAACAACCTCAACATTGAAAAACAACAACAACCTCAACATTGAAGAACACCAACAAATTCAACAACAACCTCAACATTGAAAAATAACAACAACCTCAACATTGAAAAACACCAACAAATTCAACAAAAACCTTAACATTTAAAAACACCAACAAATTCAACAACAACCTCAACATTGAAAAACACCAACAAATTCAACAACAACTTCAACATTGAAATACACCAACAGATTCAAAAACAACCTCGACATTGAAAAACACCAACAAATTCAACAACCTCAACATTGAAAAACTACAACAACCTCAACATTGAAAAACACCAACAAATTCAACAACAACCTCAACATCTAAAAACAACAACAACCTCAACATTGAAAAAAAACAACAAATTCAACAACAACCTCAACATTGAAAAACATCAACAAATTCAACAACAACCTCAACATTGAAAAACAATAACAACCTCAACATTGAAAAACACCAACAAATTCAACAACGACCACAACATTGAAAAACAACAACAACCTCAACATTGAAAAACACCAACAAATTCAACAACAACCTCAACTTAGAAAAACACCAACAAATTCAACAACAACCTCAAAATTGAAAAACAACAACAACCTCAACATTGAAAAACACCAACAAATTCAACAACAACCTCAACATTTAAAAACTACAACAACCTCAACATTGAAAAACACCAACAAATTCAACAACAACCTCAAAATTGAAAAACAACAATAACCTCAAAATTGAAAAACACCAAAAAATTCAACAACAACCTCAACATTGAAAAACACCAACAAATTCAACAACAACCTCAACATTGAAAAACAACCACAACCTCAACATTAAAAAACACCAACAAATTCAACAACAACCTCAACATAGAAAGACAACAACAACCTCAACATTGAAAAACACCTACAAATTCAACAACAACCTCAACATTGAAAAACACCAACAAATTCAACAACAACCTCAACAATGAAAAACAACAACAACCTCAACATTGAAAAACACCAACAAATTCAACAACAACCTCAACATTGAAAAACAACAACAAATTCAACAACAAACTCAAAATTGAAAAACACCAACAATTCAACAACAACATCAACATTGAAAAACACCAACAACTTCAACAACAACCTCAACATTGAAAAACAACAAGTACCTCAACATTGAAAAACACCAACAAATTCAACAACAACCTCAACATTGAAAAAGATCAACAACCTCAACATTGCAAAACACCAACAAATTCAACAACCTCAACATTTAAAAACACCAACAAATTCAACAAACACCTCAACATTGAAAAACAACAACAACCTCAACATTGAAAAACAGCAACAACCTCAACACTGAAAAACACCAACAAATTGAACAACAACCTCCACATTGATAAACAACAACAACCTCAACATTGAAAAACACCAACAAATTCAACAACAAACTCAACATTGAAAAACACCAACAAATTCAACAACAACCTCAACATTGAAAAACAACAACAACCTCAACATTGAAAAACACAAACAAATTCAACACCAACATCAACATTGAAAAACAACAACAAATTCAACAACAACCTCAACATTGAAAAATAAAAACAACCTCAACGTTGAAAAACACCAACAAATTCAACAACAACCTCAACATTGCAAAACAACAACAACCTCAACATTGAAAAACACCAACAATTTCAACAACAACTTCAACATTGAAAAACACCAACAAATTCAACAACAACCTCGACTTTGAAAAACACCAACAAATTCAACAACAACCTCAACATTGAAAAACAACAACAACCTCAACATTGAAGAACACCAACAAATTCAACAACAACCTCAACATTGAAAAATAACAACAACCTCAACATTGAAAAACACCAACAAATTCAACAAAAACCTTAACATTTAAAAACACCAACAAATTCAACAACAACCTCAACATTGAAAAACACCAACAAATTCAACAACAACTTCAACATTGAAATACACCAACAGATTCAAAAACAACCTCGACATTGAAAAACACCAACAAATTCAACAACCTCAACATTGAAAAACTACAACAACCTCAACATTGAAAAACACCAACAAATTCAACAACAACCTCAACATCTAAAAACAACAACAACCTCAACATTGAAAAAAAACAACAAATTCAACAACAACCTCAACATTGAAAAACATCAACAAATTCAACAACAACCTCAACATTGAAAAACAATAACAACCTCAACATTGAAAAACACCAACAAATTCAACAACGACCACAACATTGAAAAACAACAACAACCTCAACATTGAAAAACACCAACAAATTCAACAACAACCTCAACTTAGAAAAACACCAACAAATTCAACAACAACCTCAAAATTGAAAAACAACAACAACCTCAACATTGAAAAACACCAACAAATTCAACAACAACCTCAACATTTAAAAACTACAACAACCTCAACATTGAAAAACACCAACAAATTCAACAACAACCTCAAAATTGAAAAACAACAATAACCTCAAAATTGAAAAACACCAAAAAATTCAACAACAACCTCAACATTGAAAAACACCAACAAATTCAACAACAACCTCAACATTGAAAAACAACCACAACCTCAACATTAAAAAACACCAACAAATTCAACAACAACCTCAACATAGAAAGACAACAACAACCTCAACATTGAAAAACACCTACAAATTCAACAACAACCTCAACATTGAAAAACACCAACAAATTCAACAACAACCTCAACAATGAAAAACAACAACAACCTCAACATTGAAAAACACCAACAAATTCAACAACAACCTCAACATTGAAAAACAACAGCAAATTCAACAACAACCTCAAAATTGAAAAACACCAACAATTCAACAACAACATCAACATTGAAAAACACCAACAAATTCAACAACAACCTCAACATTGAAAAACAACAAGTACCTCAACATTGAAAAACACCAACAAATTCAACAACAACCTCAACATTTAAAAAGATCAACAACCTCAACGTTGAAAAACACCAACAAATTCAACCACAACCTCAACATTTAAAAACACCAACAAATTCAACAAACACCTCAACATTGAAAAACAACAACAACCTCAACATTGAAAAACAGCAACAACCTCAACACTGAAAAACACCAACAAATTGAACAACAACCTCAACATTGATAAACAACAACAACCTCAACATTGAAAAACACCAACAAATTCAACAACAACCTCAACATTGAAAAACACAAACAAATTCAACAACAACCTCAACATTGAAAAACAACAACCTCAACATTGAAAAACACAAACAAATTCAACACCAACATCAACATTGAAAAACAACAACAAATTCAACAACAACCTCAACATTGAAAAATAAAAACAACCTCAACATTGAAAAACACCAACAATTTCAACAACAACTTCAACATTGAAAAACACCAACAAATTCAACAACAACCTCGACTTTGAAAAACACCAACAAATTCAACAACAACCTCAACATTGAAAAACAACAACAATTTCAACAACAACTTCAACATTGAAAAACACCAACAAATTCAACAACAACCTCGACTTTGAAAAACACCAACAAATTCAACAACTACCTCAACATTGAAAAACACCAACAAATTCAACAACAACCTCAACATTGAAAAACAACAACAACCTCAACATTGAAAAAAACCAACAAATTCAACAACAACGTCAACATTGAAAAACACCAACAAATTCAACAACAACCTCAACATTGAAAAACAACAACAACCTCAACATTGAAAAACACCAACAAATTCAACAACAACCTCAACATTGAAAAACAACAACAACCTCAACATTGAAAAACAGCAACAAATTCCACAACAACTTCAACATTGAAAAACACCAACAAATTCAACAACAACCTCAACATTTAAAAACACCAACAAATTCAACAACAACCTCAACATTGAAAAACAACAACAACCTCAACATTGAAAAACACCAACAAATTCAACAACAACCTCAACATTGAAAAACAAAAACAACCTCAACGTTGAAAAACACCAACAAATTCAACAACATCCTCAACATTGCAAAACAACAACAACCTCAACATTGAAAAACACCAACAATTTCAACAACAACTTCAACATTGAAAAACACCAAAAAATTCAACAACAACTTCGACATTGAAAAACACGAATAAATTCAACAACAACCTCAACATTGAAAAACAGCAACAACCTCAACATTGAAAAACACCAACAAATTAGCAACAACTTCAACATTGAAAAACACCAAAAAATTCAACAACAACTTCGACATTGAAAAACACCAACAAATTCAACAACAACCTCAACATTGAAAAACACCAACAAATTCAACAACAACCTCAACATTGAAAAACACCAACAACCTCAACATTGCAAAACATCAACAAATTCAACAACAACCTCAACATTGAAAAACACCAACAAATTCAACAACAACTTCAACATTGAAATACACCAACAGATTCAAAAACAACCTCGACATTGAAAAACACCAACAAATTCAACAACCTCAACATTGAAAAACTACAACAACCTCAACATTGAAAAACACCAACAAATTCAACAACAACCTCAACATCTAAAAACAACAACAACCTCAACATTGAAAAAAACCAACAAATTCAACAACAACCTCAACATTGAAAAACATCAACAAATTCAACAACAACCTCAACATTGAAAAACAATAACAACCTCAACATTGAAAAACACTAACAAATTCAACAACGACCACAACATTGAAAAACAACAACAACCTCAACATTGAAAAACACCAACAAATTGAACAAAAACCTCAACTTAGAAAAACACCAACAAATTCAACAACAACCTCAAAATTGAAAAACAACAACAACCTCAACATTGAAAAACACCAACAAATTCAACAACAACCTCAACATTTAAAAACTACAACAACCTCAACATTGAAAAACACCAACAAATTCAACAACAACCTCAAAATTGAAAAACAACAATAACCTCAAAATTGAAAAACACCAAAAAATTCAACAACAACCTCAACATTGAAAAACACCAACAAATTCAACAACAACCTCAACTTTGAAAAACAACCACAACCTCAACATTAAAAAACACCAACAAATTCAACAACAACCTCAACATAGAAAAACAACAACAACCTCAACATTGAAAAACACCAACAAATTCAACAACAACCTCAACATTGAAAAACACCAACAAATTCAACAACAACCTCAACAATGAAAAACAACAACAACCTCAACATTGAAAAACACCAACAAATTCAACAACAACCTCAACATTGAAAAAGATCAACAACCTCAACAGTGAAAAACACCAACAAATTCAACAACAACCTCAACATTTAAAAACACCAACAAATTCAACAAACACCTCAACATTGAAAAACAACAACAGCCTCAACATTGAAAAACAGCAACAAATTCAACAACAACCTCAACATTTAAAAACTACAACAACCTCAACATTGAAAAACACCAACAAATTCAACAACAACCTCAAAATTGAAAAACAACAATAACCTCAAAATTGAAAAACACCAAAAAATTCAACAACAACCTCGACTTTGAAAAACACCAACAAATTCAACAACAACCTCAACATTGAAAAAGACAACAACCTCAACATTGAAAAACACCAACAAATTCAACAACAACCTCAACATTGAAAAATAACAACAACCTCAACATTGAAAAACACCAACAAATTCAACAAAAACCTTAACATTTAAAAACACCAACAAATTCAACAACAACCTCAACATTGAAAAACACCAACAAATTCAACAACAACTTCAACATTGAAATACACCAACAGATTCAAAAACAACCTCGACATTGAAAAACACCAACAAATTCAACAACAACTTCAACATTGAAATACACCAACAGATTCAAAAACAACCTCGACATTGAAAAACACCAACAAATTCAACAACCTCAACATTGAAAAACTACAACAACCTCAACATTGAAAAACACCAACAAATTCAACAACAACCTCAACATCTAAAAACAACAACAACCTCAACATTGAAAAAAAACAACAAATTCAACAACAACCTCAACATTGAAAAACATCAACAAATTCAACAACAACCTCAACATTGAAAAACAATAACAACCTCAACATTGAAAAACACCAACAATTTCAACAACAACTTCAACATTGAAAAACACGAACAAATTCAACAACAACCTCGACTTTGAAAAACACCAACAAATTCAACAACAACCTCAACATTGAAAAACAACAACAACCTCAACATTGAAGAACACCAACAAATTCAACAACAACCTCAACATTGAAAAATAACAACAACCTCAACATTGAAAAACACCAACAAATTCAACAAAAACCTTAACATTTAAAAACACCAACAAATTCAACAACAACCTCAACATTGAAAAACACCAACAAATTCAACAACAACTTCAACATTGAAATACACCAACAGATTCAAAAACAACCTCGACATTGAAAAACACCAACAAATTCAACAACCTCAACATTGAAAAACTACAACAACCTCAACATTGAAAAACACCAACAAATTCAACAACAACCTCAACATCTAAAAACAACAACAACCTCAACATTGAAAAAAAACAACAAATTCAACAACAACCTCAACATTGAAAAACATCAACAAATTCAACAACAACCTCAACATTGAAAAACAATAACAACCTCAACATTGAAAAACACCAACAAATTCAACAACGACCACAACATTGAAAAACAACAACAACCTCAACATTGAAAAACACCAACAAATTCAACAACAACCTCAACTTAGAAAAACACCAACAAATTCAACAACAACCTCAAAATTGTAAAACAACAACAACCTCAACATTGAAAAACACCAACAAATTCAACAACAACCTCAACATTTAAAAACTACAACAACCTCAACATTGAAAAACACCAACAAATTCAACAACAACCTCAAAATTGAAAAACAACAATAACCTCAAAATTGAAAAACACCAAAAAATTCAACAACAACCTCAACATTGAAAAACACCAACAAATTCAACAACAACCTCAACATTGAAAAACAACCACAACCTCAACATTAAAAAACACCAACAAATTCATCAACAACCTCAACATAGAAAGACAACAACAACCTCAACATTGAAAAACACCTACAAATTCAACAACAACCTCAACATTGAAAAACACCAACAAATTCAACAACAACCTCAACAATGAAAAACAACAACAACCTCAACATTGAAAAACACCAACAAATTCAACAACAACCTCAACATTGAAAAACAACAGCAAATTCAACAACAACCTCAAAATTGAAAAACACCAACAATTCAACAACAACATCAACATTGAAAAACACCAACAAATTCAACAACAACCTCAACATTGAAAAACAACAAGTACCTCAACATTGAAAAACACCAACAAATTCAACAACAACCTCAACATTTAAAAAGATCAACAACCTCAACGTTGAAAAACACCAACAAATTCAACCACAACCTCAACATTTAAAAACACCAACAAATTCAACAAACAACTCAACATTGAAAAACAACAACAACCTCAACATTGAAAAACAGCAACAACCTCAACACTGAAAAACACCAACAAATTGAACAACAACCTCAACATTGATAAACAACAACAACCTCAACATTGAAAAACACCAACAAATTCAACAGCAACCTCAACATTGAAAAACACAAACAAATTCAACAACAACCTCAACATTGAAAAACAACAACCTCAACATTGAAAAACACAAACAAATTCAACACCAACATCAACATTGAAAAACAACAACAAATTCAACAACAACCTCAACATTGGAAAATAAAAACAACCTCAACATTGAAAAACACCAACAATTTCAACAACAACTTCAACATTGAAAAACACCAACAAATTCAACAACAACCTCGACTTTGAAAAACACCAACAAATTCAACAACAACCTCAACATTGAAAAACAACAACAATTTCAACAACAACTTCAACATTGAAAAACACCAACAAATTCAACAACAACCTCGACTTTGAAAAACACCAACAAATTCAACAACTACCTCAACATTGAAAAACACCAACAAATTCAACAACAACCTCAACATTGAAAAACAACAACAACCTCAACATTGAAAAAAACCAACAAATTCAACAACAACGTCAACATTGAAAAACACCAACAAATTCAACAACAACCTCAACATTGAAAAACAACAACAACCTCAACATTGAAAAACACCAACAAATTCAACAACAACCTCAACATTGAAAAACAACAACAACCTCAACATTGAAAAACACCAACAAATTCCACAACAACTTCAACATTGAAAAACACCAACAAATTCAACAACAACCTCTACATTGAAAAACACCAACAAATTCAACAACAACCTCAACATTTAAAAACACCAACAAATTCAACAACAACCTCAACATTGAAAAACAACAACAACCTCAACATTGAAAAACACCAACAAATTCAACAACAACCTCAACATTGAAAAACAAAAACAACCTCAACGTTGAAAAACACCAACAAATTCAACAACATCCTCAACATTGCAAAACAACAACAACCTCAACATTGAAAAACACCAACAATTTCAACAACAACTTCAACATTGAAAAACACCAAAAAATTCAACAACAACTTCGACATTGAAAAACACGAATAAATTCAACAACAACCTCAACATTGAAAAACAGCAACAACCTCAACATTGAAAAACACCAACAAATTAGCAACAACTTCAACATTGAAAAACACCAAAAAATTCAACAACAACTTCGACATTGAAAAACACCAACAAATTCAACAACAACCTCAACATTGAAAAACACCAACAAATTCAACAACAACCTCAACATTGAAAAACACCAACAACCTCAACATTGCAAAACATCAACAAATTCAACAACAACCTCAACATTGAAAAACACCAACAAATTCAACAACAACTTCAACATTGAAATACACCAACAGATTCAAAAACAACCTCGACATTGAAAAACACCAACAAATTCAACAACCTCAACATTGAAAAACTACAACAACCTCAACATTGAAAAACACCAACAAATTCAACAACAACCTCAACATCTAAAAACAACAACAACCTCAACATTGAAAAAAACCAACAAATTCAACAACAACCTCAACATTGAAAAACATCAACAAATTCAACAACAACCTCAACATTGAAAAAGATCAACAACCTCAACATTGAAAAACACCAACAAATTCAACCACAACCTCAACATTTAAAAACACCAACAAATTCAACAAACACCTCAACATTGAAAAACAACAGCAACCTCAACATTGAAAAACAGCAACAACCTCAACACTGAAAAACACCAACAAATTGAACAACAACCTCAACATTGATAAACAACAACAACCTCAACATTGAAAAACACCAACAAATTCAACAACAACCTCAACATTGAAAAACACAAACAAATTCAACAACAACCTCAACATTGAAAAACAACAACAACCTCAACATTGAAAAACACAAACAAATTCAACACCAACATCAACATTGAAAAACAACAACAAATTCAACAACAACCTCAACATTGAAAAATAAAAACAACCTCAACATTGAAAAACACCAACAATTTCAACAACAACTTCAACATTGAAAAACACCAACAAATTCAACAACAACCTCGACTTTGAAAAACACCAACAAATTCAACAACAACCTCAACGTTGAAAAACAACAACAATTTCAACAACAACTTCAACATTGAAAAACACCAACAAATTCAACAACAACCTCGACTTTGAAAAACACCAACAAATTCAACAACTACCTCAACATTGAAAAACACCAACAAATTCAACAACAACCTCAACATTGAAAAACAACAACAACCTCAACATTGAAAAAAACCAACAAATTCAACAACAACGTCAACATTGAAAAACACCAACAAATTCAACAACAACCTCAACATTGAAAAACAACAACAACCTCAACATTGAAAAACACCAACAAATTCAACAACAACCTCAACATTGAAAAACAACAACAACCTCAACATTGAAAAACACCAACAAATTCCACAACAACTTCAACATTGAAAAACACCAACAAATTCAACAACAACCTCAACATTGAAAAACAACAACAACCTCAACATTGAAAAACACCAACAAATTCAACAACAACCTCAACATTGAAAAACAACAACAACCTCAACATTGAAAAACACCAACAAATTCCACAACAACTTCAACATTGAAAAACACCAACAAATTCAACAACAACCTCTACATTGAAAAACACCAACAAATTCAACAACAACCTCAACATTTAAAAACACCAAAAAATTCAACAGCAACCTCAACATTGAAAAACACCAAATAATTCAACAACAACCTCAACATTGAAAAACAACCACAACCTCAACATTAAAAAACACCAACAAATTCAACAACAACCTCACATAGAAAGACAACAACAACCTCAACATTGAAAAACACCTACAAATTCAACAACAACCTCAACATTGAAAAACACCAACAAATTCAACAACAACCTCAACAATGAAAAACAACAACAACCTCAACATTGAAAAACACCAACAAATTCAACAACAACCTCAACATTGAAAAACAACAACAAATTCAACAACAACCTCAAAATTGAAAAACACCAACAATTCAACAACAACATCAACATTGAAAAACACCAACAAATTCAACAACAACCTCAACATTGAAAAACAACAAGTACCTCAACATTGAAAAACACCAACAAATTCAACAACAACCTCAACATTGAAAAAGATCAACAACCTCAACATTGAAAAACACCAACAAATTCAACCACAACCTCAACATTTAAAAACACCAACAAATTCAACAAACACCTCAACATTGAAAAACAACAACAACCTCAACATTGAAAAACACCAACAAATTCAACAACAACCTCAACATTTAAAAACTACAACAACCTCAACATTGAAAAACACCAACAAATTCAACAACAACCTCAAAATTGAAAAACAACAATAACCTCAAAATTGAAAAACACCAAAAAATTCAACAACAACCTCAACATTGAAAAACACCAACAAATTCAACAACAACCTCAACTTTGAAAAACAACCACAACCTCAACATTAAAAAACACCAACAAATTCAACAACAACCTCAACATAGAAAAACAACAACAACCTCAACATTGAAAAACACCAACAAATTCAACAACAACCTCAACATTGAAAAACACCAACAAATTCAACAACAACCTCAACAATGAAAAACAACAACAACCTCAACATTGAAAAACACCAACAAATTCAACAACAACCTCAACATTGAAAAAGATCAACAACCTCAACAGTGAAAAACACCAACAAATTCAACAACAACCTCAACATTTAAAAACACCAACAAATTCAACAAACACCTCAACATTGAAAAACAACAACAGCCTCAACATTGAAAAACAGCAACAAATTCAACAACAACCTCAACATTTAAAAACTACAACAACCTCAACATTGAAAAACACCAACAAATTCAACAACAACCTCAAAATTGAAAAACAACAATAACCTCAAAATTGAAAAACACCAAAAAATTCAACAACAACCTCGACTTTGAAAAACACCAACAAATTCAACAACAACCTCAACATTGAAAAAGACAACAACCTCAACATTGAAAAACACCAACAAATTCAACAACAACCTCAACATTGAAAAATAACAACAACCTCAACATTGAAAAACACCAACAAATTCAACAAAAACTTTAACATTTAAAAACACCAACAAATTCAACAACAACCTCAACATTGAAAAACACCAACAAATTCAACAACAACTTCAACATTGAAATACACCAACAGATTCAAAAACAACCTCGACATTGAAAAACACCAACAAATTCAACAACCTCAACATTGAAAAACTACAACAACCTCAACATTGAAAAACACCAACAAATTCAACAACAACCTCAACAAGTAAAAACAACAACAACCTCAACATTGAAAAAAAACAACAAATTCAACAACAACCTCAACATTGAAAAGCATCAACAAATTCAACAACAACCTCAACATTGAAAAACAATAACAACCTCAACATTGAAAAACACCAACAAATTCAACAACGACCACAACATTCAAAAACAACAACAACCTCAACACTGAAAAACACCAACAAATTCAACAACAACCTCAACTTAGAAAAACACCAACAAATTCAACAACAACCTCAAAATTGAAAAACAACAACAACCTCAACATTGAAAAACACCAACAAATTCAACAACAACCTCAACATTTAAAAACTACAACAACCTCAACATTGAAAAACACCAACAAATTCAACAACAACCTCAAAATTGAAAAACAACAATAACCTCAAAATTGAAAAACACCAAAAAATTCAACAACAACCTCAACATTGAAAAACACCAAATAATTCAACAACAACCTCAACATTGAAAAACAACCACAACCTCAACATTAAAAAACACCAACAAA
The DNA here is from genome assembly GCA_026770705.1 of Isurus oxyrinchus. Classification (NCBI taxonomy): domain Eukaryota; kingdom Metazoa; phylum Chordata; class Chondrichthyes; order Lamniformes; family Lamnidae; genus Isurus; species Isurus oxyrinchus. The sequence continues at coordinate 71,805 of JANJGN010001670.1, read as the reverse complement.
TTCAACAACAACCTCACATAGAAAGACAACAACAACCTCAACATTGAAAAACACCTACAAATTCAACAACAACCTCAACATTGCAAAACACCAACAAATTCAACAACAACCTCAACAATGAAAAACAACAACAACCTCAACATTGAAAAACACCAACAAATTCAACAACAACCTCAACATTGAAAAACAACAACAAATTCAACAACAACCTCAAAATTGAAAAACACCAACAATTCAACAACAACATCAACATTGAAAAACACCAACAAATTCAACAACAACCTCAACATTGAAAAACAACAAGTACCTCAACATTGAAAAACACCAACAAATTCAACAACAACCTCAACATTGAAAAAGATCAACAACCTCAACATTGAAAAACACCAACAAATTCAACCACAACCTCAACATTTAAAAACACCAACAAATTCAACAAACACCTCAACATTGAAAAACAACAGCAACCTCAACATTGAAAAACAGCAACAACCTGAACACTGAAAAACACCAACAAATTGAACAACAACCTCAACATTGATAAACAACAACAACCTCAACATTGAAAAACACCAACAAATTCAACAACAACCTCAACATTGAAAAACACAAACAAATTCAACAACAACCTCAACATTGAAAAACAACAACAACCTCAACATTGAAAAACACAAACAAATTCAACACCAACATCAACATTGAAAAACAACAACAAATTCAACAACAACCTCAACATTGAAAAATAAAAACAACCTCAACATTGAAAAACACCAACAATTTCAACAACAACTTCAACATTGAAAAACACCAACAAATTCAACAACAACCTCGACTTTGAAAAACACCAACAAATTCAACAACAACCTCAACATTGAAAAACAACAACAATTTCAACAACAACTTCAACATTGAAAAACACCAACAAATTCAACAACAACCTCGACTTTGAAAAACACCAACAAATTCAACAACTACCTCAACATTGAAAAACACCAACAAATTCAACAACAACCTCAACATTGAAAAACAACAACAACCTCAACATTGAAAAAAACCAACAAATTCAACAACAACGTCAACATTGAAAAACACCAACAAATTCAACAACAACCTCAACATTGAAAAACAACAACAACCTCAACATTGAAAAACACCAACAAATTCAACAACAACCTCAACATTGAAAAACAACAACAACCTCAACATTGAAAAACACCAACAAATTCCACAACAACTTCAACATTGAAAAACACCAACAAATTCAACAACAACCTCAACATTGAAAAACAACAACAACCTCAACATTGAAAAACAACAACAAATTCAACAACAACCTCAACATTGAAAAACAACAACAACCTCAACATTGAAAAACACCAACAAATTCCACAACAACTTCAACATTGAAAAACACCAACAAATTCAACAACAACCTCTACATTGAAAAACACCAACAAATTCAACAACAACCTCAACATTTAAAAACACCAAAAAATTCAACAGCAACCTCAACATTGAAAAACACCAAATAATTCAACAACAACCTCAACATTGAAAAACAACCACAACCTCAACATTAAAAAACACCAACAAATTCAACAACAACCTCACATAGAAAGACAACAACAACCTCAACATTGAAAAACACCTACAAATTCAACAACAACCTCAACATTGAAAAACACCAACAAATTCAACAACAACCTCAACAATGAAAAACAACAACAACCTCAACATTGAAAAACACCAACAAATTCAACAACAACCTCAACATTGAAAAACAACAACAAATTCAACAACAACCTCAAAATTGAAAAACACCAACAATTCAACAACAACATCAACATTGAAAAACACCAACAAATTCAACAACAACCTCAACATTGAAAAACAACAAGTACCTCAACATTGAAAAACACCAACAAATTCAACAACAACCTCAACATTGAAAAAGATCAACAACCTCAACATTGAAAAACACCAACAAATTCAACCACAACCTCAACATTTAAAAACACCAACAAATTCAACAAACACCTCAACATTGAAAAACAACAACAACCTCAACATTGAAAAACAGCAACAACCTCAACACTGAAAAACACCAACAAATTGAACAACAACCTCAACATTGATAAACAACAACAACCTCAACATTGAAAAACACCAACAAATTCAACAACAACCTCAACATTGAAAAACACAAACAAATTCAACAACAACCTCAACATTGAAAAACAACAACAACCTCAACATTGAAAAACACAAACAAATTCAACACCAACATCAACATTGAAAAACAACAACAAATTCAACAACAACCTCAACATTGAAAAATAAAAACAACCTCAACATTGAAAAACACCAACAATTTCAACAACAACTTCAACATTGAAAAACACCAACAAATTCAACAACAACCTCGACTTTGAAAAACACCAACAAATTCAACAACAACCTCAACATTGAAAAACAACAACAATTTCAACAACAACTTCAACATTGAAAAACACCAACAAATTCAACAACAACCTCGACTTTGAAAAACACCAGCAAATTCAACAACTACCTCAACATTGAAAAACACCAACAAATTCAACAACAACCTCAACATTGAAAAACAACAACAACCTCAACATTGAAAAAAACCAACAAATTCAACAACAACGTCAACATTGAAAAACACCAACAAATTCAACAACAACCTCAACATTGAAAAACAACAACAACCTCAACATTGAAAAACACCAACAAATTCAACAACAACCTCAACATTGAAAAACAACAACAACCTCAACATTGAAAAACACCAACAAATTCCACAACAACTTCAACATTGAAAAACACCAACAAATTCAACAACAACCTCAACATTGAAAAACACCAACAAATTCAAAAACAACCTCAACATTTAAAAACACCAACAAATTCAACAACAACCTCAACATTGAAAAACAACAACAACCTCAACATTGAAAAACACCAACAAATTCAACAACAACCTCAACATTGAAAAACAAAAACAACCTCAACGTTGAAAAACACCAACAAATTCAACAACATCCTCAACATTGCAAAACAACAACAACCTCAACATTGAAAAACACCAACAATTTCAACAACACCTTCAACATTGAAAAACACCAAAAAATTCAACAACAACTTCGACATTGAAAAACACGAACAAATTCAACAACAACCTCAACATTGAAAAACAGCAACAACCTCAACATTGAAAAACACCAACAAATTAGCAACAACTTCAACATTGAAAAACACCAAAAAATTCAACAACAACTTCGACATTGAAAAACACCAACAAATTCAACAACAACCTCAACATTGAAAAACACCAACAAATTCAAAAACAACCTCAACATTGAAAAACACCAACAACCTCAACATTGAAAAACATCAACAAATTCAACAACAACCTCAACATTGAAAAACACCAACAAATTCAATAACAACTTCAACATTGAAATACACCAACAAATTCAACAACAACCTCAACATTGAAAAACAATAACAACCTCAACATTGAAAAACACCAACAAATTCAACAACGACCACAACATTGAAAAACAACAACAACCTCAACATTGAAAAACACCAACAAATTGAACAAAAACCTCAACTTAGAAAAACACCAACAAATTCAACAACAACCTCAAAATTGAAAAACAACAACAACCTCAACATTGAAAAACACCAACAAATTCAACAACAACCTCAACATTTAAAAACTACAACAACCTCAACATTGAAAAACACCAACAAATTCAACAACAACCTCAAAATTGAAAAACAACAATAACCTCAAAATTGAAAAACACCAAAAAATTCAACAACAACCTCAACATTGAAAAACACCAACAAATTCAACAACAACCTCAACATTGAAAAACAACCACAACCTCAACATTAAAAAACACCAACAAATTCAACAACAACCTCAACATAGAAAAACAACAACAACCTCAACATTGAAAAACACCAACAAATTCAACAACAACCTCAACATTGAAAAAGATCAACAACCTCAACAGTGAAAAACACCAACAAATTCAACAACAACCTCAACATTTAAAAACACCAACAAATTCAACAAACACCTCAACATTGAAAAACAACAACAACATCAACATTGAAAAACAGCAACAAATTCAACAACAACCTCAACATTTAAAAACTACAACAACCTCAACATTGAAAAACACCAACAAATTCAACAACAACCTCAAAATTGAAAAACAACAATAACCTCAAAATTGAAAAACACCAAAAAATTCAACAACAACCTCAACATTGAAAAACACCAACAAATTCAACAACAACCACAACATTGAAAAACAACCACAACCTCAACATTAAGAAACACGAACAAATTCAACAACAACCTCAACATAGAAAAACAACAACAACCTCAACATTGAAAAACACCAACAAATTGAACAACAACCTCAACATTGAAAAAGATCAACAACCTCAACATTGAAAAACACCAACAAATTCAACAACAACCTCAACATTTAAAAACACCAACAAATTCAACAAACACCTCAACATTGAAAAACAACAAGAACCTCAACATTGAAAAACACCACCAAATTCAACAACAACCTCAACATTGAAAAACACAAACAAATTCAACAACAACCTCAACATTGAAAAACAACAACAACCTCAACATTGAAAAACACAAACAAATTCAACACCAACATCAACATTGAAAAACAACAACAAATTCAACAACAACCTCAACATTGAAAAATAAAAACAACCTCAACATTGAAAAACACCAACAATTTCAACAACAACTTCAACATTGAAAAACACCAACAAATTCAACAACAACCTCGACTTTGAAAAACACCAACAAATTCAACAACAACCTCAACATTGAAAAACAACAACAATTTCAACAACAACTTCAACATTGAAAAACACCAACAAATTCAACAACAACCTCGACTTTGAAAAACACCAACAAATTCAACAACTACCTCAACATTGAAAAACACCAACAAATTCAACAACAACCTCAACATTGAAAAACAACAACAACCTCAACATTGAAAAAAACCAACAAATTCAACAACAACGTCAACATTGAAAAACACCAACAAATTCAACAACAACCTCAACATTGAAAAACAACAACAACCTCAACATTGAAAAACACCAACAAATTCAACAACAACCTCAACATTGAAAAACAACAACAACCTCAACATTGAAAAACACCAACAAATTCCACAACAACTTCAACATTGAAAAACACCAACAAATTCAACAACAACCTCAACATTGAAAAACAACAACAACCTCAACATTGAAAAACACCAACAAATTCAACAACAACCTCAACATTGAAAAACAACAACAACCTCAACATTGAAAAACACCAACAAATTCCACAACAACTTCAACATTGAAAAACACCAACAAATTCAACAACAACCTCTACATTGAAAAACACCAACAAATTCAACAACAACCTCAACATTTAAAAACACCAAAAAATTCAACAGCAACCTCAACATTGAAAAACACCAAATAATTCAACAACAACCTCAACATTGAAAAACAACCACAACCTCAACATTAAAAAACACCAACAAATTCAACAACAACCTCACATAGAAAGACAACAACAACCTCAACATTGAAAAACACCTACAAATTCAACAACAACCTCAACATTGAAAAACACCAACAAATTCAACAACAACCTCAACAATGAAAAACAACAACAACCTCAACATTGAAAAACACCAACAAATTCAACAACAACCTCAACATTGAAAAACAACAACAAATTCAACAACAACCTCAAAATTGAAAAACACCAACAATTCAACAACAACATCAACATTGAAAAACACCAACAAATTCAACAACAACCTCAACATTGAAAAACAACAAGTACCTCAACATTGAAAAACACCAACAAATTCAACAACAACCTCAACATTGAAAAAGATCAACAACCTCAACATTGAAAAACACCAACAAATTCAACCACAACCTCAACATTTAAAAACACCAACAAATTCAACAAACACCTCAACATTGAAAAACAACAACAACCTCAACATTGAAAAACAGCAACAACCTCAACACTGAAAAACACCAACAAATTGAACAACAACCTCAACATTGATAAACAACAACAACCTCAACATTGAAAAACACCAACAAATTCAACAACAACCTCAACATTGAAAAACACAAACAAATTCAACAACAACCTCAACATTGAAAAACAACAACAACCTCAACATTGAAAAACACAAACAAATTCAACACCAACATCAACATTGAAAAACAACAACAAATTCAACAACAACCTCAACATTGAAAAATAAAAACAACCTCAACATTGAAAAACACCAACAATTTCAACAACAACTTCAACATTGAAAAACACCAACAAATTCAACAACAACCTCGACTTTGAAAAACACCAACAAATTCAACAACAACCTCAACATTGAAAAACAACAACAATTTCAACAACAACTTCAACATTGAAAAACACCAACAAATTCAACAACAACCTCGACTTTGAAAAACACCAACAAATTCAACAACTACCTCAACATTGAAAAACACCAACAAATTCAACAACAACCTCAACATTGAAAAACAACAACAACCTCAACATTGAAAAAAACCAACAAATTCAACAACAACGTCAACATTGAAAAACACCAACAAATTCAACAACAACCTCAACATTGAAAAACAACAACAACCTCAACATTGAAAAACACCAACAAATTCAACAACAACCTCAACATTGAAAAACAACAACAACCTCAACATTGAAAAACACCAACAAATTCCACAACAACTTCAACATTGAAAAACACCAACAAATTCAACAACAACCTCTACATTGAAAAACACAAACAAATTCAACAACAACCTCAACATTGAAAAACAACAACAACCTCAACATTGAAAAACACAAACAAATTCAACACCAACATCAACATTGAAAAACAACAACAAATTCAACAACAACCTCAACATTGAAAAATAAAAACAACCTCAACATTGAAAAACACCAACAATTTCAACAACAACTTCAACATTGAAAAACACCAACAAATTCAACAACAACCTCGACTTTGAAAAACACCAACAAATTCAACAACAACCTCAACATTGAAAAACAACAACAATTTCAACAACAACTTCAACATTGAAAAACACCAACAAATTCAACAACAACCTCGACTTTGAAAAACACCAACAAATTCAACAACTACCTCAACATTGAAAAACACCAACAAATTCAACAACAACCTCAACATTGAAAAACAACAACAACCTCAACATTGAAAAAAACCAACAAATTCAACAACAACGTCAACATTGAAAAACACCAACAAATTCAACAACAACCTCAACATTGAAAAACAACAACAACCTCAACATTGAAAAACACCAACAAATTCAACAACAACCTCAACATTGAAAAACAACAACAACCTCAACATTGAAAAACACCAACAAATTCCACAACAACTTCAACATTGAAAAACACCAACAAATTCAACAACAACCTCAACATTGAAAAACAACAACAACCTCAACATTGAAAAACACCAACAAATTCAACAACAACCTCAACATTGAAAAACAACAACAACCTCAACATTGAAAAACACCAACAAATTCCACAACAACTTCAACATTGAAAAACACCAACAAATTCAACAACAACCTCTACATTGAAAAACACCAACAAATTCAACAACAACCTCAACATTTAAAAACACCAAAAAATTCAACAGCAACCTCAACATTGAAAAACACCAAATAATTCAACAACAACCTCAACATTGAAAAACAACCACAACCTCAACATTAAAAAACACCAACAAATTCAACAACAACCTCACATAGAAAGACAACAACAACCTCAACATTGAAAAACACCTACAAATTCAACAACAACCTCAACATTGAAAAACACCAACAAATTCAACAACAACCTCAACAATGAAAAACAACAACAACCTCAACATTGAAAAACACCAACAAATTCAACAACAACCTCAACATTGAAAAACAACAACAAATTCAACAACAACCTCAAAATTGAAAAACACCAACAATTCAACAACAACATCAACATTGAAAAACACCAACAAATTCAACAACAACCTCAACATTGAAAAACAACAAGTACCTCAACATTGAAAAACACCAACAAATTCAACAACAACCTCAACATTGAAAAAGATCAACAACCTCAACATTGAAAAACACCAACAAATTCAACCACAACCTCAACATTTAAAAACACCAACAAATTCAACAAACACCTCAACATTGAAAAACAACAACAACCTCAACATTGAAAAACAGCAACAACCTCAACACTGAAAAACACCAACAAATTGAACAACAACCTCAACATTGATAAACAACAACAACCTCAACATTGAAAAACACCAACAAATTCAACAACAACCTCAACATTGAAAAACACAAACAAATTCAACAACAACCTCAACATTGAAAAACAACAACAACCTCAACATTGAAAAACACAAACAAATTCAACACCAACATCAACATTGAAAAACAACAACAAATTCAACAACAACCTCAACATTGAAAAATAAAAACAACCTCAACATTGAAAAACACCAACAATTTCAACAACAACTTCAACATTGAAAAACACCAACAAATTCAACAACAACCTCGACTTTGAAAAACACCAACAAATTCAACAACAACCTCAACATTGAAAAACAACAACAATTTCAACAACAACTTCAACATTGAAAAACACCAACAAATTCAACAACAACCTCGACTTTGAAAAACACCAACAAATTCAACAACTACCTCAACATTGAAAAACACCAACAAATTCAACAACAACCTCAACATTGAAAAACAACAACAACCTCAACATTGAAAAAAACCAACAAATTCAACAACAACGTCAACATTGAAAAACACCAACAAATTCAACAACAACCTCAACATTGAAAAACTACAACAACCTCAACATTGAAAAACACCAACAAATTCAACAACAACCTCAACATTGAAAAACAACAACAACCTCAACATTGAAAAACACCAACAAATTCCACAACAACTTCAACATTGAAAAACACCAACAAATTCAACAACAACCTCAACATTGAAAAACACCAACAAATTCAAAAACAACCTCAACATTTAAAAACACCAACAAATTCAACAACAACCTCAACATTGAAAAACAACAACAACCTCAACATTGAAAAACACCAACAAATTCAACAACAACCTCAACATTGAAAAACAAAAACAACCTCAACGTTGAAAAACACCAACAAATTCAACAACATCCTCAACATTGCAAAACAACAACAACCTCAACATTGAAAAACACCAACAATTTCAACAACACCTTCAACATTGAAAAACACCAAAAAATTCAACAACAACTTCGACATTGAAAAACACGAACAAATTCAACAACAACCTCAACATTGAAAAACAGCAACAACCTCAACATTGAAAAACACCAACAAATTAGCAACAACATCAACATTGAAAAACACCAAAAAATTCAACAACAACTTCGACATTGAAAAACACCAACAAATTCAACAACAACCTCAACATTGAAAAACACCAACAAATTCAAAAACAACCTCAACATTGAAAAACACCAACAACCTCAACATTGAAAAACATCAACAAATTCAACAACAACCTCAACATTGAAAAACACCAACAAATTCAACAACAACTTCAACATTGAAATACACCAACAAATTCAACAACAACCTCAACATTGAAAAACAATAACAACCTCAACATTGAAAAACACCAACAAATTCAACAACGACCACAACATTGAAAAACAACAACAACCTCAACATTGAAAAACACCAACAAATTGAACAAAAACCTCAACTTAGAAAAACACCAACAAATTCAACAACAACCTCAAAATTGAAAAACAACAACAACCTCAACATTGAAAAACACCAACAAATTCAACAACAACCTCAACATTTAAAAACTACAACAACCTCAACATTGAAAAACACCAACAAATTCAACAACAACCTCAAAATTGAAAAACAACAATAACCTCAAAATTGAAAAACACCAAAAAATTCAACAACAACCTCAACATTGAAAAACACCAACAAATTCAACAACAACCTCAACATTGAAAAACAACCACAACCTCAACATTAAAAAACACCAACAAATTCAACAACAACCTCAACATAGAAAAACAACAACAACCTCAACATTGAAAAACACCAACAAATTCAACAACAACCTCAACATTGAAAAACACCAACAAGTTCAACAACAACCTCAACAATGAAAAACAACAACAACCTCAACATTGAAAAACACCAACAAATTCAACAACAACCTCAACATTGAAAAAGATCAACAACCTCAACAGTGAAAAACACCAACAAATTCAACAACAACCTCAACATTTAAAAACACCAACAAATTCAACAAACACCTCAACATTGAAAAACAACAACAACCTCAACATTGAAAAACAGCAACAAATTCAACAACAACCTCAACATTTAAAAACTACAACAACCTCAACATTGAAAAACACCAACAAATTCAACAACAACCTCAAAATTGAAAAACAACAATAACCTCAAAATTGAAAAACACCAAAAAATTCAACAACAACCTCAACATTGAAAAACACCAACAAATTCAACAACAACCACAACATTGAAAAACAACCACAACCTCAACATTAAGAAACACGAACAAATTCAACAACAACCTCAACATAGAAAAACAACAACAACCTCAACATTGAAAAACACCAACAAATTGAACAACAACCTCAACATTGAAAAAGATCAACAACCTCAACATTGAAAAACACCAACAAATTCAACAACAACCTCAACATTTAAAAACACCAACAAATTCAACAAACACCTCAACATTGAAAAACAACAACAACCTCAACATTGAAAAACAGCAACAACCTCAACACTGAAAAACACCAACAAATTGAACAACAACCTCAACATTGATAAACAACAACAACCTCAACATTGAAAAACACCAACAAATTCAACAACAACCTCAACATTGAAAAACACCAACAATTTCAACAACAACCTCAACATTGAAAAACAACAGCAACCTCAACATTGAATAACACAAACAAATTCAACACCAACATCAACATTGAAAAACAACAACAAATTCAACAACAACCTCAACATTGAAAAATAAAAACAACCTCAACGTTGAAAAACACCAACAAATTCAACAACAACCTCAACATTGCAAAACAACTACAACCTCAACATTGAAAAACACCAACAATTTCAACAACTTCAACATTGAAAAACACCAACAAATTCAACAACAACCTCGACTTTGAAAAACATCAACAAATTCAACAACAACCTCAACATTGAAAAACAACAACAACCTCAACATTGAAAAACACCAAAAAATTCAACAACAACCTCAACATTGAAAAATAACAACAACCTCAACATTGAAAAACACCAACAAATTCAACAACAACCTCAACATTGAAAAACAAGAACAAATTCAACAACAAACTGAAAATTGAAAAACACCAACAATTCAAAAACAACATCAACATTGAAAAACACCAACAACTTCAACAACAACCTCAACATTGAAAAACAACAAGTACCTCAACATTGAAAAACACCAACAAATTCAACAACAACCTCAACATTGAAAAAGATCAACAACCTCAACATTGAAAAACACCAACAAATTCAACAACCTCAACATTTAAAAACACCAACAAATTCAACAAACACCTCAACATTGAAAAACAACAACAACCTCAACATTGAAAAACTACAACAACCTCAACATTGAAAAACACCAACAAATTCAACAACAACCTCAACATCTAAAAACAACAACAACCTCAACATTGAAAAAAAACAACAAATTCAACAACAACCTCAACATTGAAAAACATCAACAAATTCAACAACAACCTCAACATTGAAAAACAATAACAACCTCAACATTGAAAAACACCAACAAATTCAACAACGACCACAACATTCAAAAACAACAACAACCTCAACACTGAAAAACACCAACAAATTCAACAACAACCTCAACTTAGAAAAACACCAACAAATTCAACAACAACCTCAACATTGAAAAACACCAACAAATTCAACAACAACCTCAACATTTAAAAACTACAACAACCTCAACATTGAAAAACACCAACAAATTCAACAACAACCTCAAAATTGAAAAACAACAATAACCTCAAAATTGAAAAACACCAAAAAATTCAACAACAACCTCAACATTGAAAAACACCAAATAATTCAACAACAACCTCAACATTGAAAAACAACCACAACCTCAACATTAAAAAACACCAACAAATTCAACAACAACCTCACATAGAAAGACAACAACAACCTCAACATTGAAAAACACCTACAAATTCAACAACAACCTCAACATTGAAAAACACCAACAAATTCAACAACAACCTCAACAATGAAAAACAACAACAACCTCAACATTGAAAAACACCAACAAATTCAACAACAACCTCAACATTGAAAAACAACAACAAATTCAACAACAACCTCAAAATTGAAAAACACCAACAATTCAACAACAACATCAACATTGAAAAACACCAACAAATTCAACAACAACCTCAACATTGAAAAACAACAAGTACCTCAACATTGAAAAACACCAACAAATTCAACAACAACCTCAACATTGAAAAAGATCAACAACCTCAACATTGAAAAACACCAACAAATTCAACCACAACCTCAACATTTAAAAACACCAACAAATTCAACAAACACCTCAACATTGAAAAACAACAACAACCTCAACATTGAAAAACAGCAACAACCTCAACACTGAAAAACACCAACAAATTGAACAACAACCTCAACATTGATAAACAACAACAACCTCAACATTGAAAAACACCAACAAATTCAACAACAACCTCAACATTGAAAAACACAAACAAATTCAACAACAACCTCAACATTGAAAAACAACAACAACCTCAACATTGAAAAACACAAACAAATTCAACACCAACATCAACATTGAAAAACAACAACAAATTCAACAACAACCTCAACATTGAAAAATAAAAACAACCTCAACATTGAAAAACACCAACAATTTCAACAACAACTTCAACATTGAAAAACACCAACAAATTCAACAACAACCTCGACTTTGAAAAACACCAACAAATTCAACAACAACCTCAACATTGAAAAACAACAACAATTTCAACAACAACTTCAACATTGAAAAACACCAACAAATTCAACAACAACCTCGACTTTGAAAAACACCAACAAATTCAACAACTACCTCAACATTGAAAAACACCAACAAATTCAACAACAACCTCAACATTGAAAAACAACAACAACCTCAACATTGAAAAAAACCAACAAATTCAACAACAACGTCAACATTGAAAAACACCAACAAATTCAACAACAACCTCAACATTGAAAAACAACAACAACCTCAACATTGAAAAACACCAACAAATTCAACAACAACCTCAACATTGAAAAACAACAACAACCTCAACATTGAAAAACACCAACAAATTCCACAACAACTTCAACATTGAAAAACACCAACAAATTCAACAACAACCTCAACATTGAAAAACACCAACAAATTCAAAAACAACCTCAACATTTAAAAACACCAACAAATTCAACAACAACCTCAACATTGAAAAACAACAACAACCTCAACATTGAAAAACACCAACAAATTCAACAACAACCTCAACATTGAAAAACAAAAACAACCTCAACGTTGAAAAACACCAACAAATTCAACAACATCCTCAACATTGCAAAACAACAACAACCTCAACATTGAAAAACACCAACAATTTCAACAACACCTTCAACATTGAAAAACACCAAAAAATTCAACAACAACTTCGACATTGAAAAACACGAACAAATTCAACAACAACCTCAACATTGAAAAACAGCAACAACCTCAACATTGAAAAACACCAACAAATTAGCAACAACTTCAACATTGAAAAACACCAAAAAATTCAACAACAACTTCGACATTGAAAAACACCAACAAATTCAACAACAACCTCAACATTGAAAAACACCAACAAATTCAACAACAACCTCAACATTGAAAAACACCAACAACCTCAACATTGAAAAACATCAACAAATTCAACAACAACCTCAACATTGAAAAACACCAACAAATTCAACAACAACTTCAACATTGAAATACACCAACAAATTCAACAACAACCTCATAATTGAAAAACAATAACAACCTCAACATTGAAAAACACCAACAAATTCAACAACGACCACAACATTGAAAAACAACAACAACCTCAACATTGAAAAACACCAACAAATTGAACAAAAACCTCAACTTAGAAAAACACCAACAAATTCAACAACAACCTCAAAATTGAAAAACAACAACAACCTCAACATTGAAAAACACCAACAAATTCAACAACAACCTCAACATTTAAAAACTACAACAACCTCAACATTGAAAAACACCAACAAATTCAACAACAACCTCAACATTGAAAAACAACAATAACCTCAAAATTGAAAAACACCAAAAAATTCAACAACAACCTCAACATTGAAAAACAACCACAACCTCAACATTAAAAAACACCAACAAATTCAACAACAACCTCAACATAGAAAAACAACAACAACCTCAACATTGAAAAACACCAACAAATTCAACAACAACCTCAACATTGAAAAACACCAACAAATTCAACAACAACCTCAACAATGAAAAACAACAACAACCTCAACATTGAAAAACACCAACAAATTCAACAACAACCTCAACATTGAAAAAGATCAACAACCTCAACAGTGAAAAACACCAACAAATTCAACAACAACCTCAACATTTAAAAACACCAACAAATTCAACAAACACCTCAACATTGAAAAACAACAACAACCTCAACATTGAAAAACAGCAACAAATTCAACAACAACCTCAACATTTAAAAACTACAACAACCTCAACATTGAAAAACACCAACAAATTCAACAACAACCTCAAAATTGAAAAACAACAATAACCTCAAAATTGAAAAACACCAAAAAATTCAACAACAACCTCAACATTGAAAAACACCAACAAATTCAACAACAACCACAACATTGAAAAACAACCACAACCTCAACATTAAGAAACACCAACAAATTCAACAACAACCTCAACATAGAAAAACAACAACAACCTCAACATTGAAAAACACCAACAAATTGAACAACAACCTCAACATTGAAAAAGATCAACAACCTCAACATTGAAAAACACCAACAAATTCAACAACAACCTCAACATTTAAAAACACCAACAAATTCAACAAACACCTCAACATTGAAAAACAACAACAACCTCAACATTGAAAAACAGCAACAACCTCAACACTGAAAAACACCAACAAATTGAACAACAACCTCAACATTGATAAACAACAACAACCTCAACATTGAAAAACACCAACAAATTCAACAACAACCTCAACATTGAAAAACACCAACAAATTCAACAACAACCTCAACATTGAAAAACAACAGCAACCTCAACATTGAATAACACAAACAAATTCAACACCAACATCAACATTGAAAAACAACAACAAATTCAACAACAACCTCAACATTGAAAAATAAAAACAACCTCAACGTTGAAAAACACCAACAAATTCAACAACAACCTCAACATTGCAAAACAACTACAACATCAACATTGAAAAACACCAACAATTTCAACAACTTCAACATTGAAAAACACCAACAAATTCAACAACAACCTCGACTTTGAAAAACATCAACAAATTCAACAACAACCTCAACATTGAAAAACAACAACAACCTCAACATTGAAAAACACCAAAAAATTCAACAACAACCTCAACATTGAAAAATAACAACAACCTCAACATTGAAAAACACCAACAAATTCAACAACAACCTCAACATTGAAAAACAAGAACAAATTCAACAACAAACTGAAAATTGAAAAACACCAACAATTCAACAACAACATCAACATTGAAAAACACCAACAACTTCAACAACAACCTCAACATTGAAAAACAACAAGTACCTCAACATTGAAAAACACCAACAAATTCAACAACAACCTCAACATTGAAAAAGATCAACAACCTCAACATTGAAAAACACCAACAAATTCAACAACCTCAACATTTAAAAACACCAACAAATTCAACAAACACCTCAACATTGAAAAACAACAACAACCTCAACATTGAAAAACAGCAACAACCTCAACACTGAAAAACACCAACAAATTGAACAACAACCTCAACATTGATAAAAAACAACAACCTCAACATTGAAAAACACCAACAAATTCAACAACAAACTCAACATTGAAAAACACCAACAAATTCAACAACAACCTCAACATTGAAAAACAACAACAACCTCAACATTGAAAAACACAAACAAATTCAACACCAACATCAACACTGAAAAACACCAACAAATTCATCAACAACCTCAACATTGCAAAACAACAACAACCTCAACATTGAAAAACACCAACAATTTCAACAACAACTTCAACATTGAAAAACACCAACAAATTCAACAACAACCTCGACTTTGAAAAACACCAACAAATTCAACAACAACCTCAACATTGAAAAACAACAACAACCTCAACATTGAAAAACACCAACAAATTCAACAACAACCTCAACATTGAAAAACACCAACAACCTCAACATTGAAAAACATCAACAAATTCAACAACAACCTCAACATTGAAAAACACCAACAAATTCAACAACAACTTCAACATTGAAATACACCAACAAATTCAACAACAACCTCATAATTGAAAAACAATAACAACCTCAACATTGAAAAACACCAACAAATTCAACAACGACCACAACATTGAAAAACAACAACAACCTCAACATTGAAAAACACCAACAAATTGAACAAAAACCTCAACTTAGAAAAACACCAACAAATTCAACAACAACCTCAAAATTGAAAAACAACAACAACCTCAACATTGAAAAACACCAACAAATTCAACAACAACCTCAACATTTAAAAACTACAACAACCTCAACATTGAAAAACACCAACAAATTCAACAACAACCTCAACATTGAAAAACAACAATAACCTCAAAATTGAAAAACACCAAAAAATTCAACAACAACCTCAACATTGAAAAACAACCACAACCTCAACATTAAAAAACACCAACAAATTCAACAACAACCTCAACATAGAAAAACAACAACAACCTCAACATTGAAAAACACCAACAAATTCAACAACAACCTCAACATTGAAAAACACCAACAAATTCAACAACAACCTCAACAATGAAAAACAACAACAACCTCAACATTGAAAAACACCAACAAATTCAACAACAACCTCAACATTGAAAAAGATCAACAACCTCAACAGTGAAAAACACCAACAAATTCAACAACAACCTCAACATTTAAAAACACCAACAAATTCAACAAACACCTCAACATTGAAAAACAACAACAACCTCAACATTGAAAAACAGCAACAAATTCAACAACAACCTCAACATTTAAAAACTACAACAACCTCAACATTGAAAAACACCAACAAATTCAACAACAACCTCAAAATTGAAAAACAACAATAACCTCAAAATTGAAAAACACCAAAAAATTCAACAACAACCTCAACATTGAAAAACACCAACAAATTCAACAACAACCACAACATTGAAAAACAACCACAACCTCAACATTAAGAAACACCAACAAATTCAACAACAACCTCAACATAGAAAAACAACAACAACCTCAACATTGAAAAACACCAACAAATTGAACAACAACCTCAACATTGAAAAAGATCAACAACCTCAACATTGAAAAACACCAACAAATTCAACAACAACCTCAACATTTAAAAACACCAACAAATTCAACAAACACCTCAACATTGAAAAACAACAACAACCTCAACATTGAAAAACAGCAACAACCTCAACACTGAAAAACACCAACAAATTGAACAACAACCTCAACATTGATAAACAACAACAACCTCAACATTGAAAAACACCAACAAATTCAACAACAACCTCAACATTGAAAAACACCAACAAATTCAACAACAACCTCAACATTGAAAAACAACAGCAACCTCAACATTGAATAACACAAACAAATTCAACACCAACATCAACATTGAAAAACAACAACAAATTCAACAACAACCTCAACATTGAAAAATAAAAACAACCTCAACGTTGAAAAACACCAACAAATTCAACAACAACCTCAACATTGCAAAACAACTACAACATCAACATTGAAAAACACCAACAATTTCAACAACTTCAACATTGAAAAACACCAACAAATTCAACAACAACCTCGACTTTGAAAAACATCAACAAATTCAACAACAACCTCAACATTGAAAAACAACAACAACCTCAACATTGAAAAACACCAAAAAATTCAACAACAACCTCAACATTGAAAAATAACAACAACCTCAACATTGAAAAACACCAACAAATTCAACAACAACCTCAACATTGAAAAACAAGAACAAATTCAACAACAAACTGAAAATTGAAAAACACCAACAATTCAACAACAACATCAACATTGAAAAACACCAACAACTTCAACAACAACCTCAACATTGAAAAACAACAAGTACCTCAACATTGAAAAACACCAACAAATTCAACAACAACCTCAACATTGAAAAAGATCAACAACCTCAACATTGAAAAACACCAACAAATTCAACAACCTCAACATTTAAAAACACCAACAAATTCAACAAACACCTCAACATTGAAAAACAACAACAACCTCAACATTGAAAAACAGCAACAACCTCAACACTGAAAAACACCAACAAATTGAACAACAACCTCAACATTGATAAAAAACAACAACCTCAACATTGAAAAACACCAACAAATTCAACAACAAACTCAACATTGAAAAACACCAACAAAATTCAACAACAACCTCAACATTGAAAAACAACAACAACCTCAACATTGAAAAACACAAACAAATTCAACACCAACATCAACACTGAAAAACACCAACAAATTCATCAACAACCTCAACATTGCAAAACAACAACAACCTCAACATTGAAAAACACCAACAATTTCAACAACAACTTCAACATTGAAAAACACCAACAAATTCAACAACAACCTCGACTTTGAAAAACACCAACAAATTCAACAACAACCTCAACATTGAAAAACAACAACAACCTCAACATTGAAAAACACCAACAAATTCAACAACAACCTCAACATTGAAAAATAACAACAACCTCAACATTGAAAAACACCAACAAATTCAACAAAAACCTTAACATTTAAAAACACCAGCAAATTCAACAACAACTTCAACATTGAAAAACACCAACAAATTCAACAACAACTTCAACATTGAAATACACCAACAGATTCAAAAACAACCTCGACATTGAAAAACACCAACAAATTCAACAACCTCAACATTGAAAAACTACAACAACCTCAACATTGAAAAACACCAACAAATTCAACAAAAACCTCAACATCTAAAAACAACAACAACCTCAACATTGAAAAAAACCAACAAATTCAACAACAACCTCAACATTGAAAAACATCAACAAATTCAACAACAACCTCAACATTGAAAAACAATAACAACCTCAACATTGAAAAACACCAACAAATTCAACAACGACCACAACATTGAAAAACAACAACAACCTCAACATTGAAAAACACCAACAAATTCAACAACAACCTCAACTTAGAAAAACACCGAAAAATTCAACAACAACCTCAAAATTGAAAAACAACAACAACCTCAACATTGAAAAACACCAACAAATTCAACAACAACCTCAACATTTAAAAACTACAACAACCTCAACATTGAAAAACACCAAAAAATTAAACAACAACCTCAACATTGAAAAACACCAACAAATTCAACAACAACCTCAACATTGAAAAACAACCACAACCTCAACATTAAAAAACACCAACAAATTCAACAACAACCTCAACATAGAAAAACAACAACAGCCTCAACATTGAAAAACACCAAATTCAACAACAACCTCAACATTGAAAAACACCAACAAATTCAACAACAACCTCAACAATGAAAAACAACAACAACCTCAACATTGAAAAAACACCAACAAATTCAACAACAACCTCAACATTGAAAAACAACAACAAATTCAACAACAACCTCAAAATTGAAAAATACCAACAATTCAACAACAACATCAACATTGAAAAACACCAACAAATTCAACAACAACCTCAACATTGAAAAACAACAAGTACCTCAACATTGAAAAACACCAACAAATTCAACAACAACCTCAACATTTAAAAACACCAACAAATTCAACAAACACCTCAACATTGAAAAACAACAACAACCTCAACATTGAAAAACAGCAACAACCTCAACACTGAAAAACACCAACAAATTGAACAACAACCTCAACATTGATAAACAACAAGAACCTCAACATTGAAAAACACCAACAAATTCAACAACAACCTCAACATTGAAAAACACCAACAAATTCAACAACAACCTCAACATTGAAAAACAACAACAACCTCAACATTGAAAAACACAAACAAATTCAACACCAACATCAACATTGAAAAACAACAACAAATTCAACAACAACCTCAACATTGAAA
Source organism: Isurus oxyrinchus (assembly GCA_026770705.1). Taxonomy (NCBI): domain Eukaryota; kingdom Metazoa; phylum Chordata; class Chondrichthyes; order Lamniformes; family Lamnidae; genus Isurus; species Isurus oxyrinchus. The sequence continues at coordinate 50,964 of JANJGN010001670.1, read as the reverse complement.
AATAAAAACAACCTCAACGTTGAAAAACACCAACAAATTCAACAACAACCTCAACATTGCAAAACAACATCAACCTCAACATTGAAAAACACCAACAATTTCAACAACAACCTCAACAGTGAAAAACACCAACAAATTCAACAACAACCTCAACATTGAAAAACACCAACAAATTCAACAACAACCTCAACATTGAAAAACAACAACAACCTCAACATTGAAAAACACCAAAAAATTCAACAACAACCTTAACATTGAAAATTCAACAACAACCTCAACATTGAACAATAACAACAACCTCAACATTGAAAAACACCAACAAATTCAACAACAACCTCAACATTGAAAAACACCGACATATTCAACAACAACCTCAACATGGAAAAACAACAACAACCTCAACATCGAAAAACACCAACAAATTCAACAACAACCTCAACACTGAAAAATACCAACAAATTCAACAGCAACCTCAACATTGAAAAACAACAACAACCTCAACGTTGAAAAACACCAACAAATTCAACAACAACCTCAACATTGAAAAACAACAACAACCTCAACATTGAAAAACAGCAACAAATTCAACAACAACTTCAACATGGAAAAACAGCAACAAATTCAACAACAACCTCGACATTGAAAAACACCAACAAATTCAACAACAACCTCAACATTGAAAAACAACAGCAATCTCAACAATGAAAAACACAAAAAATTCAACAACAACCTCAACATTGATAAATAACAACAACCTCAACATTGAAAACCACCAACAAATTCAACAACAACCTCAACATTGAGAAACACCAACAAATTCAACAACAACCTCAACATTGAAAAACAACAACAAATTCAACAACAACCTCGACTTAGAAAAACACCAACAAATTCAACAACAACCTCAACATTGAAAAACAACAACAACCTCAACATTGAAAAACACCAACAAATTCAACAACAACCTCAACATTGAAAAACAACAACAACCTCAACATTCAAAAACACCAACAAATTCAAAAACAACCGCAACATTGAAAAACACGAACAAATTCAACAACAACCTCAACATTGAAAAACAACAACAACCTCAACATTGAAAAACACCAACAAATTCAACAACAACCTCAACATTGAAAAACAGCAACAACCTCAACATTGAAAAACACCAACAAATTCAACAACAACCTCAGCATTGAAAAACACCAACAAATTCAACAACAACCTCAAAATTGAAAAACAACAACAACCTCAACATTGAAAAACAACAACAACCTCAACATTGAAAAACAGCAACAAATTCCACAACAACTTCAACATTGAATAACACCAACAAATTGAACAACAACCTCAACATTGAAAAACACCAACAAATTCAACAACAACCTCAACATTTAAAAACACCAACAAATTCAACAACAACCTCAACATTGAAAAACAACAACAACCTCAACATTGAAAAACACCAACAAATTCAACAACAACCTCAACATTGATCAACACCAACAAATTCAACAACCACTTCAACATTGAAATACACCAACAGATTCAACAAGAACCTCGACATTGTAAAACACCAACAAAGACAACAACCTCAACATTGAAAAACACCAACAACCTCAACACTGAAAAACACCAACAAATTGAACAACAACCTCAACATTGATAAACAACAAGAACCTCAACATTGAAAAACACCAACAAATTCAACAACAACCTCAACATTGAAAAACACCAACAAATTCAACAACAACCTCAAAATTGAAAAACAACAACAACCTCAACATTGAAAAACACAAACAAATTCAACACCAACATCAACATTGAAAAACAACAACAAATTCAACAACAACCTCAACATTGAAAAATAAAAACAACCTCAACGTTGAAAAACACCAACAAATTCAACAACAACCTCAACATTGCAAAACAACAACAACCTCAACATTGAAAAACACCAACAATTTCAACAACAACCTCAACAGTGAAAAACACCAACAAATTCAACAACAACCTCAACATTGAAAAACACCAACAAATTCAACAACAACCTCAACATCGAAAAACAACAACAACCTCAACATTGAAAAACACCAAATAATTCAACAACAACCTTAACATTGAAAAATAACAACAACCTCAACAATGAAAAACACCAACAAATTCAACAAAAACCTCAACATTTAAAAACACCAACAAATTCAACAACAAGCTCAACATTGAAAAACAACAACAACCTCAACATTGAAAAACACCGAAAAATTCAACAACAACCTCAACATTGAACAATAACAACAACCTCAACATTGAAAAACACCAACAAATTCAACAACAACCTCAACATTGAAAAACACCGACATATTCAACAACAACCTCAACATGGAAAAACAACAACAACCTCAACATCGAAAAACACCAACAAATTCAACAACAACCTCAACACTGAAAAATACCAACAAATTCAACAGCAACCTCAACATTGAAAAACAACAACAACCTCAACGTTGAAAAACACCAACAAATTCAACAACAACCTCAACATTGAAAAACAACAACAACCTCAACATTGAAAAACAGCAACAAATTCAACAACAACTTCAACATGGAAAAACAGCAACAAATTCAAAAACAACCTCGACATTGAAAAACACCAACAAATTCAACAACAACCTCAACATTGAAAAACAACAGCAATCTCAACAATGAAAAACACAAAAAATTCAACAACAACCTCAACATTGATAAATAACAACAACCTCAACATTGAAAAACACCAACAAATTCCACAACAACCTCAAAATTGAAAAACACCAACAAATTCAACAACAACCTCAACATTGAAAAACAACAACAAATTCAACAACAACCTCAACATTGAAAAACTACAACAACCTCAACATTGAAACACACCAACAAATTCAACAACAACTTCAACATTGAAAAACAACAACAACCTCAACATTGAAAAATGCCAACAAATTCAACAACAACTTCAACATTGAAAAACACCAACAAATTCAACAACAACCTCAACATTGAAAAACAACAACAACCTCAACATTGAAAAACACCAACAAATTCAACAACAACCTCAACATTGAAAAACAACAACAACCTCAACATTCAAAAACACCAACAAATTCAAAAACAACCGCAACATTGAAAAACACCAACAAATTCAACAACAACCTCAAAATTGAAAAACAACAACAACCTCAACTTTGAAAAACACCAACAAATTCAACAACAACCTCAACATTGAAAAACACCAACAACCTCAACATTGAAAAACACCAACAAATTCAACAACAACCTCAACATTGAAAAACAGCAACAACCTCAACATTGAAAAACACCAACAAATTCAACAACAACCTCAGCATTGAAAAACACCAACAAATTCAACAACAACCTCAAAATTGAAAAACAACAACAACCTCAACATTGAAAAACAACAACAACCTCAACATTGAAAAACACCAACAAATTCAACAACAACCTCAACATTTAAAAACACCAACAAATTCAACAACAACCTCAACATTGAAAAACAACAACAACCTCAACATTGAAAAACACCAACAAATTCAACAACAACCTCAACATTGAACAACACCAACAAATTCAACAACCACTTCAACATTGAAATACACCAACAGATTCAAAAAGAACCTCGACATTGTAAAACACCAACAAATTCAACAACCTCAACATTGAAAAACGACAACAACCTCAACATTGAAAAACACCAACAAATTCAACAACAACCTCAACATCTAAAAACAACAACAACCTCAACATTGAAAAAAACCAACAAATTCAACAACAACCTCAACATTGAAAAACATCATCAAATTCAACAACAACCTCAACATTGAAAAACAATAACAACCTCAACATTGAAAAACACCAACAAATTCAACAACGACCACAACATTGAACAACAATAACAACCTCAACATTGAAAAACTCCAACAAATTCAACAACCTCAACTTAGCAAAGCACCAACAAATTCAACAACAACCTCAAAATTGAAAAACAACAACAACCTCAACATTGAAAAAGACCAACAAATTCGACAACAACCTCAACATTTAAAAACTACAGCAACCTCAACATTGAAAAACACCAACAAATTCAACAACAACCTCAAAATTGAAAAACAACAACAAATTCAATAACAACCTCAGCATTGAAAAACACCAACAAATTCAACAACAACCTCAATATTGAAAAACAACCGCAACCTCAACATTGAAAAACACCAACAAATTCAACAACAACCTCAACATGGAAAAACATCAACAACCTCAACATTGAAAAACACCAACAAATTCAACAACAACCTCAACATTGAAAAACACCAACAAATTCAACAACAACCTCAACAATGAAAAACAACAACAACCTCAACATTGAAAAACACCAACAAATTCAACAACAACCTCAACATTGAAAAACAACAACAAATTCAACAACAACCTCAAAATTGAAAAACACCAACAATTCAACAACAACATCAACATTGAAAAACACCAACAAATTCAACAACAACCTCAACATTGAAAAACAACAATTACCTCAACATTGAATAACACCAACAAATTCAACAACAACCTCAACATTGAAAAAGATCAACAACCTCAACATTTAAAAACACCAACAAATTCAACAACAACCTCAACATTGAAAAACACCAACAAATTCAACAAACACCTCAACATTGAAAAACAACAGCAACCTCAACATTGAAAAACAGCAACAACCTCAACACCGAAAAAGACCAACAAATTGAACAACAACCTCAACATTGATAAACAACAAAAACCTCAACATTGAAAAACACCAACAAATTCAACAACAACCTCAACATTGAAAAACACCAACAAATTCAACAACAACCTCAACATCTAAAAACAACAACAACCTCAACATTGAAAAAAACGAACAAATTGAACAACAACCTCAACATTGAAAAACATCAACAAATTCAACAACAACCTCAACATTGAAAAACAATAACAACCTCAACATTGAAAAACACCAACAAATTCAACAACGACCACAACATTGAACAACAATAACAACCTCAACATTGAAAAACAACAAAAAATTCAACAACCTCAACTTATAAAAACACCAACAAATTCAACAACAACCTCAAAATTGAAAAACAACAACAACCTCAACATTGAAAAACACCAACAAATTCAACAACAACCTCAACATTTAAAAACTAGAGCAACCTCAACATTGAAAAACACCAACAAATTCAACAACAACCTCAAAATTGAAAAACAACAACAAATTCAATAACAACCTAAGCATTGAAAAACACCAACAAATTCAACAACAACCTCAACATTGAAAAACAACCGCAACCTCAACATTGAAAAACACCAACAAATTCAACAACAACCTCAACATAGAAAAACAACAACAACCTCAACATTGAAAAACACCAACAAATTCAACAACAACCTCAACATTGAAAAACACCAACAAATTCAACAACAACCTCAACAATGAAAAACAACAACAACCTCAACTTTGAAAAACACCAACAAATTCAACAACAACCTCAACATTGAAAAACAACAACAAATTCAACAACAACCTCAAAATTGAAAAGCACCAACAATTCAACAACAACATCAACATTGAAAAACACCAACAAATTCAACAACACCCTCAACATTGAAAAACAACAAGTACCTCAACATTGAAAAACACCAACAAATTCAACAACAACCTCAACATTGAAAAAGATCAACAACCTCAACATTGAAAAACACCAACAAATTCAACAACAACCTCAACATTGAAAAACAACAACAACCTCAACATTGAAAAACACCAACAAGTTCAACAACGACCTCAACATTGAAAAACAACAACAACCTCAACATTGAAAAACACCAACAAATTCAACAACAACCTCAACATTGAAAAACACCGACAAATTCAACAACAACCTCAACATTGAAAAACAACAACAACCTCAACATTGAAAAACACCAACAAATTCAACAACAACCTCAAAATTGAAAAACGCCAACAATTCAACAACAACCTCAACATTGAAAAACACCAACAAATTCAACAACAACCTCAACATTGAAAAAAACAACAACCTCAACATTGAAAAACACCAACAAATTCAACAACAACCTCAACTTTGAAAAACACCAACAAATTCAACAACAACCTCAACATTGAAAAACAACAACAAATTCAACAACAACCTCAACATTGAAAAACAACAAGTACCTCAACATTGAAAAACACCAACAAATTCAACAACAACCTCAACATTGAAAAAGATCAACAACCTCAACATTGAAAAACACCAACAAATTCAACAACGACCACAACATTGAACAACAATAACAACCTCAACATTGAAAAACACCAACAAATTCGACAACAACCTCAACATTTAAAAACTACAGCAACCTCAACATTGAAAAACACCAACAAATTCAACAACAACCTCAAAATTGAAAAACAACAACAAATTCAATAACAACCTCAGCATTGAAAAACACCAACAAATTTAGCAACAACCTCAACATTGAAAAACAACCGCAACCTCAACATTGAAAAACACCAACAAATTCAACAACAACCTCAACATAGAAAAACAACAACAACCTCAACATTGAAAAACACCAACAAATTCAACAACAACCTCAACATTGAAAAACACCAACAAATTCAACAACAACCTCAACAATGAAAAACAACAACAACCTCAACATTGAAAAGCAACAACAAATTCAACAACAACCTCAACATTGAAAAACAACAACAAATTCAACAACAACCTCAAAATTGAAAAACACCAACAATTCAACAACAACATCAACATTGAAAAACACCAACAAATTCAACAACAACCTCAACATTGAAAAACAACAAGTACCTCAACATTGAAAAACACCAACAAATTCAACAACAACCTCAACATTGAAAAAGATCAACAACCTCAAAATTGAAAAACAACAACAAATTCAATAACAACCTCAGCATTGAAAAACACCAACAAATTCAACAACAACCTCAACATTGAAAAACAACCGCAACCTCAACATTGAAAAACACCAACAAATTCAACAACAACCTCAACATAGAAAAACAACAACAAGCTCAACATTGAAAAACACAAACAAATTCAACAACAACCTCAACATTGAAAAACACCAACAAATTCAACAACAACCTCAACAATGAAAAACAACAACAACCTCAACTTTGAAAAACACCAACAAATTCAACAACAACCTCAACATTGAAAAACAACAACAAATTCAACAACAACCTCAAAATTGAAAAGCACCAAGAATTCAACAACAACATCAACATTGAAAAACACCAACAAATTCAACAACAACCTCAACATTGAAAACAACAAGTACCTCAACATTGAAAAACACCAACAAATTCAACAACAACCTCAACATTGAAAAAGATCAACAACCTCAACATTGAAAAACACCAACAAATTCAACAACAACCTCAATATTGAAAAACACCAACAAATTCAACAAACACCTCAACATTGAAAAACAACAGCAACCTCAACATTGAAAAACAGCAACAACCTCAACACTGAAAAACACCAACAAATTGAACAACAACCTCAACATTGATAAACAACAACAACCTCAACATTGAAAAACACCAACAAATTCAACAACAACCTCAACATTGAAAAACACCAACAAATTCAACAACAACCTCAAAATTGAAAAACAACAACAACCTCAACATTGAAAAACACCGACATATTCAACAACAACCTCAACATGGAAAAACAACAACAACCTCAACATCGAAAAACACCAACAAATTCAACAACAACCTCAACACTGAAAAATACCAACAAATTCAACAGCAACCTCAACATTGAAAAACAACAACAACCTCAACGTTGAAAAACACCAACAAATTCAACAACAACCTCAACATTGAAAAACAACAACAACCTCAACATTGAAAAACAGCAACAAATTCAACAACAACTTCAACATGGAAAAACAGCAACAAATTCAAAAACAACCTCGACATTGAAAAACACCAACAAATTCAACAACAACCTCAACATTGAAAAACAACAGCAATCTCAACAATGAAAAACACAAAAAATTCAACAACAACCTCAACATTGATAAATAACAACAACCTCAACATTGAAAAACACCAACAAATTCCACAACAACCTCAAAATTGAAAAACACCAACAAATTCAACAACAACCTCAACATTGAAAAACAACAACAAATTCAACAACAACCTCAACATTGAAAAACTACAACAACCTCAACATTGAAAAACACCAACAAATTCAACAACAACTTCAACATTGAAAAACAACAACAACCTCAACATTGAAAAATGCCAACAAATTCAACAACAACTTCAACATTGAAAAACACCAACAAATTCAACAACAACCTCAACATTGAAAAACAACAACAACCTCAACATTGAAAAACACCAACAAATTCAACAACAACCTCAACATTGAAAAACAACAACAACCTCAACATTCAAAAACACCAACAAATTCAAAAACAACCGCAACATTGAAAAACACCAACAAATTCAACAACAACCTCAAAATTGAAAAACAACAACAACCTCAACTTTGAAAAACACCAACAAATTCAACAACAACCTCAACATTGAAAAACACCAACAACCTCAACATTGAAAAACACCAACAAATTCAACAACAACCTCAACATTGAAAAACAGCAACAACCTCAACATTGAAAAACACCAACAAATTCAACAACAACCTCAGCATTGAAAAACACCAACAAATTCAACAACAACCTCAAAATTGAAAAACAACAACAACCTCAACATTGAAAAACAACAACAACCTCAACATTGAAAAACAGCAACAAATTCCACAACAACTTCAACATTGAATAACACCAACAAATTGAACAACAACCTCAACATTGAAAAACACCAACAAATTCAACAACAACCTCAACATTTAAAAACACCAACAAATTCAACAACAACCTCAACATTGAAAAACAACAACAACCTCAACATTGAAAAACACCAACAAATTCAACAACAACCTCAACATTGAACAACACCAACAAATTCAACAACCACTTCAACATTGAAATACACCAACAGATTCAAAAAGAACCTCGACATTGTAAAACACCAACAAATTCAACAACCTCAACATTGAAAAACGACAACAACCTCAACATTGAAAAACACCAACAAATTCAACAACAACCTCAACATCTAAAAACAACAACAACCTCAACATTGAAAAAAACCAACAAATTCAACAACAACCTCAACATTGAAAAACACCAACAAATTCAACAACAACCTCAAAATTGAAAAACAACAACAACCTCAACATTGAAAAACACCGACATATTCAACAACAACCTCAACATGGAAAAACAACAACAACCTCAACATCGAAAAACACCAACAAATTCAACAACAACCTCAACACTGAAAAATACCAACAAATTCAACAGCAACCTCAACATTGAAAAACAACAACAACCTCAACGTTGAAAAACACCAACAAATTCAACAACAACCTCAACATTGAAAAACAACAACAACCTCAACATTGAAAAACAGCAACAAATTCAACAACAACTTCAACATGGAAAAACAGCAACAAATTCAAAAACAACCTCGACATTGAAAAACACCAACAAATTCAACAACAACCTCAACATTGAAAAACAACAGCAATCTCAACAATGAAAAACACAAAAAATTCAACAACAACCTCAACATTGATAAATAACAACAACCTCAACATTGAAAAACACCAACAAATTCCACAACAACCTCAAAATTGAAAAACACCAACAAATTCAACAACAACCTCAACATTGAAAAACAACAACAAATTCAACAACAACCTCAACATTGAAAAACTACAACAACCTCAACATTGAAAAACACCAACAAATTCAACAACAACTTCAACATTGAAAAACAACAACAACCTCAACATTGAAAAATGCCAACAAATTCAACAACAACTTCAACATTGAAAAACACCAACAAATTCAACAACAACCTCAACATTGAAAAACAACAACAACCTCAACATTGAAAAACACCAACAAATTCAACAACAACCTCAACATTGAAAAACAACAACAACCTCAACATTCAAAAACACCAACAAATTCAAAAACAACCGCAACATTGAAAAACACCAACAAATTCAACAACAACCTCAAAATTGAAAAACAACAACAACCTCAACTTTGAAAAACACCAACAAATTCAACAACAACCTCAACATTGAAAAACACCAACAACCTCAACATTGAAAAACACCAACAAATTCAACAACAACCTCAACATTGAAAAACAGCAACAACCTCAACATTGAAAAACACCAACAAATTCAACAACAACCTCAGCATTGAAAAACACCAACAAATTCAACAACAACCTCAAAATTGAAAAACAACAACAACCTCAACATTGAAAAACAACAACAACCTCAACATTGAAAAACAGCAACAAATTCCACAACAACTTCAACATTGAATAACACCAACAAATTGAACAACAACCTCAACATTGAAAAACACCAACAAATTCAACAACAACCTCAACATTTAAAAACACCAACAAATTCAACAACAACCTCAACATTGAAAAACAACAACAACCTCAACATTGAAAAACACCAACAAATTCAACAACAACCTCAACATTGAACAACACCAACAAATTCAACAACCACTTCAACATTGAAATACACCAACAGATTCAAAAAGAACCTCGACATTGTAAAACACCAACAAATTCAACAACCTCAACATTGAAAAACGACAACAACCTCAACATTGAAAAACACCAACAAATTCAACAACAACCTCAACATCTAAAAACAACAACAACCTCAACATTGAAAAAAACCAACAAATTCAACAACAACCTCAACATTGAAAAACATCATCAAATTCAACAACAACCTCAACATTGAAAAACAATAACAACCTCAACATTGAAAAACACCAACAAATTCAACAACGACCACAACATTGAACAACAATAACAACCTCAACATTGAAAAACTCCAACAAATTCAACAACCTCAACTTAGCAAAGCACCAACAAATTCAACAACAACCTCAAAATTGAAAAACAACAACAACCTCAACATTGAAAAAGACCAACAAATTCGACAACAACCTCAACATTTAAAAACTACAGCAACCTCAACATTGAAAAACACCAACAAATTCAACAACAACCTCAAAATTGAAAAACAACAACAAATTCAATAACAACCTCAGCATTGAAAAACACCAACAAATTCAACAACAACCTCAATATTGAAAAACAACCGCAACCTCAACATTGAAAAACACCAACAAATTCAACAACAACCTCAACATGGAAAAACATCAACAACCTCAACATTGAAAAACACCAACAAATTCAACAACAACCTCAACATTGAAAAACACCAACAAATTCAACAACAACCTCAACAATGAAAAACAACAACAACCCCAACATTGAAAAACACCAACAAATTCAACAACAACCTCAACATTGAAAAACAACAACAAATTCAACAACAACCTCAAAATTGAAAAACACCAACAATTCAAAAACAACATCAACATTGAAAAACACCAACAAATTCAACAACAACCTCAACATTGAAAAACAACAATTACCTCAACATTGAAAAACACCAACAAATTCAACAACAACCTCAACATTGAAAAAGATCAACAACCTCAACATTGAAAAACACCAACAAATTCAACAACAACCTCAACATTGAAAAACACCAACAAATTCAACAAACACCTCAACATTGAAAAACAACAGCAACCTCAACATTGAAAAACAGCAACAACCTCAACACCGAAAAAGACCAACAAATTGAACAACAACCTCAACATTGATAAACAACAAAAACCTCAACATTGAAAAACACCAACAAATTCAACAACAACCTCAACATTGAAAAACACCAACAAATTCAACAACAACCTCAACATCTAAAAACAACAACAACCTCAACATTGAAAAAAACCAACAAATTGAACAACAACCTCAACATTGAAAAACATCAACAAATTCAACAACAACCTCAACATTGAAAAACAATAACAACCTCAACATTGAAAAACACCAACAAATTCAACAACGACCACAACATTGAACAACAATAACAACCTCAACATTGAAAAACAACAAAAAATTCAACAACCTCAACTTATAAAAACACCAACAAATTCAACAACAACCTCAAAATTGAAAAACAACAACAACCTCAACATTGAAAAACACCAACAAATTCAACAACAACCTCAACATTTAAAAACTAGAGCAACCTCAACATTGAAAAACACCAACAAATTCAACAACAACCTCAAAATTGAAAAACAACAACAAATTCAATAACAACCTAAGCATTGAAAAACACCAACAAATTCAACAATAACCTCAACATTGAAAAACAACCGCAACCTCAACATTGAAAAACACCAACAAATTCAACAACAACCTCAACATAGAAAAACAACAACAACCTCAACATTGAAAAACACCAACAAATTCAACAACAACCTCAACATTGAAAAACACCAACAAATTCAACAACAACCTCAACAATGAAAAACAACAACAACCTCAACTTTGAAAAACACCAACAAATTCAACAACAACCTCAACATTGAAAAACAACAACAAATTCAACAACAACCTCAAAATTGAAAAGCACCAACAATTCAACAACAACATCAACATTGAAAAACACCAACAAATTCAACAACACCCTCAACATTGAAAAACAACAAGTACCTCAACATTGAAAAACACCAACAAATTCAACAACAACCTCAACATTGAAAAAGATCAACAACCTCAACATTGAAAAACACCAACAAATTCAACAACAACCTCAACATTGAAAAACAACAACAACCTCAACATTGAAAAACACCAACAAGTTCAACAACGACCTCAACATTGAAAAACAACAACAACCTCAACATTGAAAAACACCAACAAATTCAACAACAACCTCAACATTGAAAAACACCGACAAATTCAACAACAACCTCAACATTGAAAAACAACAACAACCTCAACATTGAAAAACACCAACAAATTCAACAACAACCTCAAAATTGAAAAACGCCAACAATTCAACAACAAGCTCAACATTGAAAAACACCAACAAATTCAACAACAACCTCAACATTGAAAAAAACAACAACCTCAACATTGAAAAACACCAACAAATTCAACAACAACCTCAACTTTGAAAAACACCAACAAATTCAACAACAACCTCAACATTGAAAAACAACAACAAATTCAACAACAACCTCAACATTGAAAAACAACAAGTACCTCAACATTGAAAAACACCAACAAATTCAACAACAACCTCAACATTGAAAAAGATCAACAACCTCAACATTGAAAAACACCAACAAATTCAACAACGACCACAACATTGAACAACAATAACAACCTCAACATTGAAAAACACCAACAAATTCGACAACAACCTCAACATTTAAAAACTACAGCAACCTCAACATTGAAAAACACCAACAAATTCAACAACAACCTCAAAATTGAAAAACAACAACAAATTCAATAACAACCTCAGCATTGAAAAACACCAACAAATTTAGCAACAACCTCAACATTGAAAAACAACCGCAACCTCAACATTGAAAAACACCAACAAATTCAACAACAACCTCAACATAGAAAAACAACAACAACCTCAACATTGAAAAACACCAACAAATTCAACAACAACCTCAACATTGAAAAACACCAACAAATTCAACAACAACCTCAACAATGAAAAACAACAACAACCTCAACATTGAAAAGCAACAACAAATTCAACAACAACCTCAACATTGAAAAACAACAACAAATTCAACAACAACCTCAAAATTGAAAAACACCAACAATTCAACAACAACATCAACACTGAAAAACACCAACAAATTCAACAACAACCTCAACATTGAAAAACAACAAGTACCTCAACATTGAAAAACACCAACAAATTCAACAACAACCTCAACATTGAAAAAGATCAACAACCTCAAAATTGAAAAACAACAACAAATTCAATAACAACCTCAGCATTGAAAAACACCAACAAATTCAACAACAACCTCAACATTGAAAAACAACCGCAACCTCAACATTGAAAAACACCAACAAATTCAACAACAACCTCAACATAGAAAAACAACAACAAGCTCAACATTGAAAAACACAAACAAATTCAACAACAACCTCAACATTGAAAAACAACAAGTACCTCAACATTGAAAAACACCAACAAATTCAACAACAACCTCAACATTGAAAAAGATCAACAACCTCAAAATTGAAAAACAACAACAAATTCAATAACAACCTCAGCATTGAAAAACACCAACAAATTCAACAACAACCTCAACATTGAAAAACAACCGCAACCTCAACATTGAAAAACACCAACAAATTCAACAACAACCTCAACATAGAAAAACAACAACAAGCTCAACATTGAAAAACACAAACAAATTCAACAACAACCTCAACATTGAAAAACACCAACAAATTCAACAACAACCTCAACAATGAAAAACAACAACAACCTCAACTTTGAAAAACACCAACAAATTCAACAACAACCTCAACATTGAAAAACAACAACAAATTCAACAACAACCTCAAAATTGAAAAGCACCAACAATTCAACAACAACATCAACATTGAAAAACACCAACAAATTCAACAACAACCTCAACATTGAAAACAACAAGTACCTCAACATTGAAAAACACCAACAAATTCAACAACAACCTCAACATTGAAAAAGATCAACAACCTCAACATTGAAAAACACCAACAAATTCAACAACAACCTCAATATTGAAAAACACCAACAAATTCAACAAACACCTCAACATTGAAAAACAACAGCAACCTCAACATTGAAAAACAGCAACAACCTCAACACTGAAAAACACCAACAAATTGAACAACAACCTCAACATTGATAAACAACAACAACCTCAACATTGAAAAACACCAACAAATTCAACAACAACCTCAACATTGAAAAACACCAACAAATTCAACAACAACCTCAAAATTGAAAAACAACAACAACCTCAACATTGAAAAACACCGACATATTCAACAACAACCTCAACATGGAAAAACAACAACAACCTCAACATCGAAAAACACCAACAAATTCAACAACAACCTCAACACTGAAAAATACCAACAAATTCAACAGCAACCTCAACATTGAAAAACAACAACAACCTCAACGTTGAAAAACACCAACAAATTCAACAACAACCTCAACATTGAAAAACAACAACAACCTCAACATTGAAAAACAGCAACAAATTCAACAACAACTTCAACATGGAAAAACAGCAACAAATTCAAAAACAACCTCGACATTGAAAAACACCAACAAATTCAACAACAACCTCAACATTGAAAAACAACAGCAATCTCAACAATGAAAAACACAAAAAATTCAACAACAACCTCAACATTGATAAATAACAACAACCTCAACATTGAAAAACACCAACAAATTCCACAACAACCTCAAAATTGAAAAACACCAACAAATTCAACAACAACCTCAACATTGAAAAACAACAACAAATTCAACAACAACCTCAACATTGAAAAACTACAACAACCTCAACATTGAAAAACACCAACAAATTCAACAACAACTTCAACATTGAAAAACAACAACAACCTCAACATTGAAAAATGCCAACAAATTCAACAACAACTTCAACATTGAAAAACACCAACAAATTCAACAACAACCTCAACATTGAAAAACAACAACAACCTCAACATTGAAAAACACCAACAAATTCAACAACAACCTCAACATTGAAAAACAACAACAACCTCAACATTCAAAAACACCAACAAATTCAAAAACAACCGCAACATTGAAAAACACCAACAAATTCAACAACAACCTCAAAATTGAAAAACAACAACAACCTC
The DNA here is from genome assembly GCA_026770705.1 of Isurus oxyrinchus. Lineage (NCBI taxonomy): Eukaryota > Metazoa > Chordata > Chondrichthyes > Lamniformes > Lamnidae > Isurus > Isurus oxyrinchus. Next base: position 34,898 of record JANJGN010001670.1, on the reverse strand, counting down.
AACTTTGAAAAACACCAACAAATTCAACAACAACCTCAACATTGAAAAACACCAACAACCTCAACATTGAAAAACACCAACAAATTCAACAACAACCTCAACATTGAAAAACAGCAACAACCTCAACATTGAAAAACACCAACAAATTCAACAACAACCTCAGCATTGAAAAACACCAACAAATTCAACAACAACCTCAAAATTGAAAAACAACAACAACCTCAACATTGAAAAACAACAACAACCTCAACATTGAAAAACAGCAACAAATTCCACAACAACTTCAACATTGAATAACACCAACAAATTGAACAACAACCTCAACATTGAAAAACACCAACAAATTCAACAACAACCTCAACATTTAAAAACACCAACAAATTCAACAACAACCTCAACATTGAAAAACAACAACAACCTCAACATTGAAAAACACCAACAAATTCAACAACAACCTCAACATTGAACAACACCAACAAATTCAACAACCACTTCAACATTGAAATACACCAACAGATTCAAAAAGAACCTCGACATTGTAAAACACCAACAAATTCAACAACCTCAACATTGAAAAACGACAACAACCTCAACATTGAAAAACACCAACAAATTCAACAACAACCTCAACATCTAAAAACAACAACAACCTCAACATTGAAAAAAACCAACAAATTCAACAACAACCTCAACATTGAAAAACACCAACAAATTCAACAACAACCTCAAAATTGAAAAACAACAACAACCTCAACATTGAAAAACACCGACATATTCAACAACAACCTCAACATGGAAAAACAACAACAACCTCAACATCGAAAAACACCAACAAATTCAACAACAACCTCAACACTGAAAAATACCAACAAATTCAACAGCAACCTCAACATTGAAAAACAACAACAACCTCAACGTTGAAAAACACCAACAAATTCAACAACAACCTCAACATTGAAAAACAACAACAACCTCAACATTGAAAAACAGCAACAAATTCAACAACAACTTCAACATGGAAAAACAGCAACAAATTCAAAAACAACCTCGACATTGAAAAACACCAACAAATTCAACAACAACCTCAACATTGAAAAACAACAGCAATCTCAACAATGAAAAACACAAAAAATTCAACAACAACCTCAACATTGATAAATAACAACAACCTCAACATTGAAAAACACCAACAAATTCCACAACAACCTCAAAATTGAAAAACACCAACCAATTCAACAACAACCTCAACATTGAAAAACAACAACAAATTCAACAACAACCTCAACATTGAAAAACTACAACAACCTCAACATTGAAAAACACCAACAAATTCAACAACAACTTCAACATTGAAAAACAACAACAACCTCAACATTGAAAAATGCCAACAAATTCAACAACAACTTCAACATTGAAAAACACCAACAAATTCAACAACAACCTCAACATTGAAAAACAACAACAACCTCAACATTGAAAAACACCAACAAATTCAACAACAACCTCAACATTGAAAAACAACAACAACCTCAACATTCAAAAACACCAACAAATTCAAAAACAACCGCAACATTGAAAAACACCAACAAATTCAACAACAACCTCAAAATTGAAAAACAACAACAACCTCAACTTTGAAAAACACCAACAAATTCAACAACAACCTCAACATTGAAAAACACCAACAACCTCAACATTGAAAAACACCAACAAATTCAACAACAACCTCAACATTGAAAAACAGCAACAACCTCAACATTGAAAAACACCAACAAATTCAACAACAACCTCAGCATTGAAAAACACCAACAAATTCAACAACAACCTCAAAATTGAAAAACAACAACAACCTCAACATTGAAAAACAACAACAACCTCAACATTGAAAAACAGCAACAAATTCCACAACAACTTCAACATTGAATAACACCAACAAATTGAACAACAACCTCAACATTGAAAAACACCAACAAATTCAACAACAACCTCAACATTTAAAAACACCAACAAATTCAACAACAACCTCAACATTGAAAAACAACAACAACCTCAACATTGAAAAACACCAACAAATTCAACAACAACCTCAACATTGAACAACACCAACAAATTCAACAACCACTTCAACATTGAAATACACCAACAGATTCAAAAAGAACCTCGACATTGTAAAACACCAACAAATTCAACAACCTCAACATTGAAAAACGACAACAACCTCAACATTGAAAAACACCAACAAATTCAACAACAACCTCAACATCTAAAAACAACAACAACCTCAACATTGAAAAAAACCAACAAATTCAACAACAACCTCAACATTGAAAAACATCATCAAATTCAACAACAACCTCAACATTGAAAAACAATAACAACCTCAACATTGAAAAACACCAACAAATTCAACAACGACCACAACATTGAACAACAATAACAACCTCAACATTGAAAAACTCCAACAAATTCAACAACCTCAACTTAGCAAAGCACCAACAAATTCAACAACAACCTCAAAATTGAAAAACAACAACAACCTCAACATTGAAAAAGACCAACAAATTCGACAACAACCTCAACATTTAAAAACTACAGCAACCTCAACATTGAAAAACACCAACAAATTCAACAACAACCTCAAAATTGAAAAACAACAACAAATTCAATAACAACCTCAGCATTGAAAAACACCAACAAATTCAACAACAACCTCAATATTGAAAAACAACCGCAACCTCAACATTGAAAAACACCAACAAATTCAACAACAACCTCAACATGGAAAAACATCAACAACCTCAACATTGAAAAACACCAACAAATTCAACAACAACCTCAACATTGAAAAACACCAACAAATTCAACAACAACCTCAACAATGAAAAACAACAACAACCCCAACATTGAAAAACACCAACAAATTCAACAACAACCTCAACATTGAAAAACAACAACAAATTCAACAACAACCTCAAAATTGAAAAACACCAACAATTCAAAAACAACATCAACATTGAAAAACACCAACAAATTCAACAACAACCTCAACATTGAAAAACAACAATTACCTCAACATTGAAAAACACCAACAAATTCAACAACAACCTCAACATTGAAAAAGATCAACAACCTCAACATTGAAAAACACCAACAAATTCAACAACAACCTCAACATTGAAAAACACCAACAAATTCAACAAACACCTCAACATTGAAAAACAACAGCAACCTCAACATTGAAAAACAGCAACAACCTCAACACCGAAAAAGACCAACAAATTGAACAACAACCTCAACATTGATAAACAACAAAAACCTCAACATTGAAAAACACCAACAAATTCAACAACAACCTCAACATTGAAAAACACCAACAAATTCAACAACAACCTCAACATCTAAAAACAACAACAACCTCAACATTGAAAAAAACCAACAAATTGAACAACAACCTCAACATTGAAAAACATCAACAAATTCAACAACAACCTCAACATTGAAAAACAATAACAACCTCAACATTGAAAAACACCAACAAATTCAACAACGACCACAACATTGAACAACAATAACAACCTCAACATTGAAAAACAACAAAAAATTCAACAACCTCAACTTATAAAAACACCAACAAATTCAACAACAACCTCAAAATTGAAAAACAACAACAACCTCAACATTGAAAAACACCAACAAATTCAACAACAACCTCAACATTTAAAAACTAGAGCAACCTCAACATTGAAAAACACCAACAAATTCAACAACAACCTCAAAATTGAAAAACAACAACAAATTCAATAACAACCTAAGCATTGAAAAACACCAACAAATTCAACAATAACCTCAACATTGAAAAACAACCGCAACCTCAACATTGAAAAACACCAACAAATTCAACAACAACCTCAACATAGAAAAACAACAACAACCTCAACATTGAAAAACACCAACAAATTCAACAACAACCTCAACATTGAAAAACACCAACAAATTCAACAACAACCTCAACAATGAAAAACAACAACAACCTCAACTTTGAAAAACACCAACAAATTCAACAACAACCTCAACATTGAAAAACAACAACAAATTCAACAACAACCTCAAAATTGAAAAGCACCAACAATTCAACAACAACATCAACATTGAAAAACACCAACAAATTCAACAACACCCTCAACATTGAAAAACAACAAGTACCTCAACATTGAAAAACACCAACAAATTCAACAACAACCTCAACATTGAAAAAGATCAACAACCTCAACATTGAAAAACACCAACAAATTCAACAACAACCTCAACATTGAAAAACAACAACAACCTCAACATTGAAAAACACCAACAAGTTCAACAACGACCTCAACATTGAAAAACAACAACAACCTCAACATTGAAAAACACCAACAAATTCAACAACAACCTCAACATTGAAAAACACCGACAAATTCAACAACAACCTCAACATTGAAAAACAACAACAACCTCAACATTGAAAAACACCAACAAATTCAACAACAACCTCAAAATTGAAAAACGCCAACAATTCAACAACAAGCTCAACATTGAAAAACACCAACAAATTCAACAACAACCTCAACATTGAAAAAAACAACAACCTCAACATTGAAAAACACCAACAAATTCAACAACAACCTCAACTTTGAAAAACACCAACAAATTCAACAACAACCTCAACATTGAAAAACAACAACAAATTCAACAACAACCTCAACATTGAAAAACAACAAGTACCTCAACATTGAAAAACACCAACAAATTCAACAACAACCTCAACATTGAAAAAGATCAACAACCTCAACATTGAAAAACACCAACAAATTCAACAACGACCACAACATTGAACAACAATAACAACCTCAACATTGAAAAACACCAACAAATTCGACAACAACCTCAACATTTAAAAACTACAGCAACCTCAACATTGAAAAACACCAACAAATTCAACAACAACCTCAAAATTGAAAAACAACAACAAATTCAATAACAACCTCAGCATTGAAAAACACCAACAAATTTAGCAACAACCTCAACATTGAAAAACAACCGCAACCTCAACATTGAAAAACACCAACAAATTCAACAACAACCTCAACATAGAAAAACAACAACAACCTCAACATTGAAAAACACCAACAAATTCAACAACAACCTCAACATTGAAAAACACCAACAAATTCAACAACAACCTCAACAATGAAAAACAACAACAACCTCAACATTGAAAAGCAACAACAAATTCAACAACAACCTCAACATTGAAAAACAACAACAAATTCAACAACAACCTCAAAATTGAAAAACACCAACAATTCAACAACAACATCAACACTGAAAAACACCAACAAATTCAACAACAACCTCAACATTGAAAAACAACAAGTACCTCAACATTGAAAAACACCAACAAATTCAACAACAACCTCAACATTGAAAAAGATCAACAACCTCAAAATTGAAAAACAACAACAAATTCAATAACAACCTCAGCATTGAAAAACACCAACAAATTCAACAACAACCTCAACATTGAAAAACAACCGCAACCTCAACATTGAAAAACACCAACAAATTCAACAACAACCTCAACATAGAAAAACAACAACAAGCTCAACATTGAAAAACACAAACAAATTCAACAACAACCTCAACATTGAAAAACACCAACAAATTCAACAACAACCTCAACAATGAAAAACAACAACAACCTCAACTTTGAAAAACACCAACAAATTCAACAACAACCTCAACATTGAAAAACAACAACAAATTCAACAACAACCTCAAAATTGAAAAGCACCAACAATTCAACAACAACATCAACATTGAAAAACACCAACAAATTCAACAACAACCTCAACATTGAAAAACAACAAGTACCTCAACATTGAAAAACACCAACAAATTCAACAACAACCTCAACATTGAAAAAGATCAACAACCTCAACATTGAAAAACACCAACAAATTCAACAACAACCTCAATATTGAAAAACACCAACAAATTCAACAAACACCTCAACATTGAAAAACAACAGCAACCTCAACATTGAAAAACAGCAACAACCTCAACACTGAAAAACACCAACAAATTGAACAACAACCTCAACATTGATAAACAACATCAACCTCAACATTGAAAAACACCAACAAATTCAACAACAACCTCAACATTGAAAAACACCAACAAATTCAACAACAACCTCAACATTGAAAAACAACAACAACCTCAACATTGAAAAACACAAACAAATTCAACACCAACATCAACATTGAAAAACAACAACAAATTCAACAACAACCTCAACATTGAAAAACAAAAACAACCCCAACGTTGAAAAACACCAACAAATTCAACAACAACCTCAACATTGCAAAACAACAACAACCTCAACATTGAAAAACACCAACAATTTCAACAACAACTTCAACATTGAAAAACACCAACAACTTCAACAACAACCTCACATTGAAAAACACCAACAAATTCAACAACAACCTCAACATTGAAAAACACCAACAAATTCAACAACAACCTCAACATTGAAAAACAACAACAACCTCAACATTGAAAAACACAAACAAATTCAACACCAACATCAACATTGAAAAACAACAACAAATTCAACAACAACCTCAACATTGAAAAACAAAAACAACCCCAACGTTGAAAAACACCAACAAATTCAACAACAACCTCAACATTGCAAAACAACAACAACCTCAACATTGAAAAACACCAACAATTTCAACAACAACTTCAACATTGAAAAACAACAACAACCTCAACATTGAAAAATGCCAACAAATTCAACAACAACTTCAACATTGAAAAACACCAACAAATTCAACAACAACCTCAACATTGAAAAACAACAACAACCTCAACATTGAAAAACACCAACAAATTCAACAACAACCTCAACATTGAAAAACAACAACAACCTCAACATTCAAAAACACCAACAAATTCAAAAACAACCGCAACATTGAAAAACACCAACAAATTCAACAACAGCCTCAAAATTGAAAAACAACAACAACCTCAACTTTGAAAAACACCAACAAATTCAACAACAACCTCAACATTGAAAAACACCAACAACCTCAACATTGAAAAACACCAACAAATTCAACAACAACCTCAACATTGAAAAACAGCAACAACCTCAACATTGAAAAACACCAACAAATTCAACAACAACCTCAGCATTGAAAAACACCAACAAATTCAACAACAACCTCAAAATTGAAAAACAACAACAACCTCAACATTGAAAAACAACAACAACCTCAACATTGAAAAACAGCAACAAATTCCACAACAACTTCAACATTGAATAACACCAACAAATTGAACAACAACCTCAACATTGAAAAACACCAACAAATTCAACAACAACCTCAACATTTAAAAACACCAACAAATTCAACAACAACCTCAACATTGAAAAACAACAACAACCTCAACATTGAAAAACACCAACAAATTCAACAACAACCTCAACATTGAACAACACCAACAAATTCAACAACCACTTCAACATTGAAATACACCAACAGATTCAAAAAGAACCTCGACATTGTAAAACACCAACAAATTCAACAACCTCAACATTGAAAAACGACAACAACCTCAACATTGAAAAACACCAACAAATTCAACAACAACCTCAACATCTAAAAACAACAACAACCTCAACATTGAAAAAAACCAACAAATTCAACAACAACCTCAACATTGAAAAACATCATCAAATTCAACAACAACCTCAACATTGAAAAACAATAACAACCTCAACATTGAAAAACACCAACAAATTCAACAACGACCACAACATTGAACAACAATAACAACCTCAACATTGAAAAACTCCAACAAATTCAACAACCTCAACTTAGCAAAGCACCAACAAATTCAACAACAACCTCAAAATTGAAAAACAACAACAACCTCAACATTGAAAAAGACCAACAAATTCGACAACAACCTCAACATTTAAAAACTACAGCAACCTCAACATTGAAAAACACCAACAAATTCAACAACAACCTCAAAATTGAAAAACAACAACAAATTCAATAACAACCTCAGCATTGAAAAACACCAACAAATTCAACAACAACCTCAATATTGAAAAACAACCGCAACCTCAACATTGAAAAACACCAACAAATTCAACAACAACCTCAACATGGAAAAACATCAACAACCTCAACATTGAAAAACACCAACAAATTCAACAACAACCTCAACATTGAAAAACACCAACAAATTCAACAACAACCTCAACAATGAAAAACAACAACAACCCCAACATTGAAAAACACCAACAAATTCAACAACAACCTCAACATTGAAAAACAACAACAAATTCAACAACAACCTCAAAATTGAAAAACACCAACAATTCAAAAACAACATCAACATTGAAAAACACCAACAAATTCAACAACAACCTCAACATTGAAAAACAACAATTACCTCAACATTGAAAAACACCAACAAATTCAACAACAACCTCAACATTGAAAAAGATCAACAACCTCAACATTGAAAAACACCAACAAATTCAACAACAACCTCAACATTGAAAAACACCAACAAATTCAACAAACACCTCAACATTGAAAAACAACAGCAACCTCAACATTGAAAAACAGCAACAACCTCAACACCGAAAAAGACCAACAAATTGAACAAAAACCTCAACATTGAAAAACACCAACAAATTCAACAACAACCTCAACATTGAAAAACACCAACAAATTCAACAACAACCTCAACATCTAAAAACAACAACAACCTCAACATTGAAAAAAACCAACAAATTGAACAACAACCTCAACATTGAAAAACATCAACAAATTCAACAACAACCTCAACATTGAAAAACAATAACAACCTCAACATTGAAAAACACCAACAAATTCAACAACGACCACAACATTGAACAACAATAACAACCTCAACATTGAAAAACAACAAAAAATTCAACAACCTCAACTTATAAAAACACCAACAAATTCAACAACAACCTCAAAATTGAAAAACAACAACAACCTCAACATTGAAAAACACCAACAAATTCAACAACAACCTCAACATTTAAAAACTAGAGCAACCTCAACATTGAAAAACACCAACAAATTCAACAACAACCTCAAAATTGAAAAACAACAACAAATTCAATAACAACCTAAGCATTGAAAAACACCAACAAATTCAACAATAACCTCAACATTGAAAAACAACCGCAACCTCAACATTGAAAAACACCAACAAATTCAACAACAACCTCAACATAGAAAAACAACAACAACATCAACATTGAAAAACACCAACAAATTCAACAACAACCTCAACATTGAAAAACACCAACAAATTCAACAACAACCTCAACAATGAAAAACAACAACAACCTCAACTTTGAAAAACACCAACAAATTCAACAACAACCTCAACATTGAAAAACAACAACAAATTCAACAACAACCTCAAAATTGAAAAGCACCAACAATTCAACAACAACATCAACATTGAAAAACACCAACAAATTCAACAACACCCTCAACATTGAAAAACAACAAGTACCTCAACATTGAAAAACACCAACAAATTCAACAACAACCTCAACATTGAAAAAGATCAACAACCTCAACATTGAAAAACACCAACAAATTCAACAACAACCTCAACATTGAAAAACAACAACAACCTCAACATTGAAAAACACCAACAAGTTCAACAACGACCTCAACATTGAAAAACAACAACAACCTCAACATTGAAAAACACCAACAAATTCAACAACAACCTCAACATTGAAAAACACCGACAAATTCAACAACAACCTCAACATTGAAAAACAACAACAACCTCAACATTGAAAAACACCAACAAATTCAACAACAACCTCAAAATTGAAAAACGCCAACAATTCAACAACAAGCTCAACATTGAAAAACACCAACAAATTCAACAACAACCTCAACATTGAAAAAAACAACAACCTCAACATTGAAAAACACCAACAAATTCAACAACAACCTCAACTTTGAAAAACACCAACAAATTCAACAACAACCTCAACATTGAAAAACAACAACAAATTCAACAACAACCTCAACATTGAAAAACAACAAGTACCTCAACATTGAAAAACACCAACAAATTCAACAACAACCTCAACATTGAAAAAGATCAACAACCTCAACATTGAAAAACACCAACAAATTCAACAACGACCACAACATTGAACAACAATAACAACCTCAACATTGAAAAACACCAACAAATTCGACAACAACCTCAACATTTAAAAACTACAGCAACCTCAACATTGAAAAACACCAACAAATTCAACAACAACCTCAAAATTGAAAAACAACAACAAATTCAATAACAACCTCAGCATTGAAAAACACCAACAAATTTAGCAACAACCTCAACATTGAAAAACAACCGCAACCTCAACATTGAAAAACACCAACAAATTCAACAACAACCTCAACATAGAAAAACAACAACAACCTCAACATTGAAAAACACCAACAAATTCAACAACAACCTCAACATTGAAAAACACCAACAAATTCAACAACAACCTCAACAATGAAAAACAACAACAACCTCAACATTGAAAAGCAACAACAAATTCAACAACAACCTCAACATTGAAAAACAACAACAAATTCAACAACAACCTCAAAATTGAAAAACACCAACAATTCAACAACAACATCAACACTGAAAAACACCAACAAATTCAACAACAACCTCAACATTGAAAAACAACAAGTACCTCAACATTGAAAAACACCAACAAATTCAACAACAACCTCAACATTGAAAAAGATCAACAACCTCAAAATTGAAAAACAACAACAAATTCAATAACAACCTCAGCATTGAAAAACACCAACAAATTCAACAACAACCTCAACATTGAAAAACAACCGCAACCTCAACATTGAAAAACACCAACAAATTCAACAACAACCTCAACATAGAAAAACAACAACAAGCTCAACATTGAAAAACACAAACAAATTCAACAACAACCTCAACATTGAAAAACACCAACAAATTCAACAACAACCTCAACAATGAAAAACAACAACAACCTCAACTTTGAAAAACACCAACAAATTCAACAACAACCTCAACATTGAAAAACAACAACAAATTCAACAACAACCTCAAAATTGAAAAGCACCAACAATTCAACAACAACATCAACATTGAAAAACACCAACAAATTCAACAACAACCTCAACATTGAAAAACAACAAGTACCTCAACATTGAAAAACACCAACAAATTCAACAACAACCTCAACATTGAAAAAGATCAACAACCTCAACATTGAAAAACACCAACAAATTCAACAACAACCTCAATATTGAAAAACACCAACAAATTCAACAAACACCTCAACATTGAAAAACAACAGCAACCTCAACATTGAAAAACAGCAACAACCTCAACACTGAAAAACACCAACAAATTGAACAACAACCTCAACATTGATAAACAACATCAACCTCAACATTGAAAAACACCAACAAATTCAACAACAACCTCAACATTGAAAAACACCAACAAATTCAACAACAACCTCAACATTGAAAAACAACAACAACCTCAACATTGAAAAACACAAACAAATTCAACACCAACATCAACATTGAAAAACAACAACAAATTCAACAACAACCTCAACATTGAAAAACAAAAACAACCCCAACGTTGAAAAACACCAACAAATTCAACAACAACCTCAACATTGCAAAACAACAACAACCTCAACATTGAAAAACACCAACAATTTCAACAACAACTTCAACATTGAAAAACACCAACAACTTCAACAACAACCTCACATTGAAAAACACCAACAAATTCAACAACAACCTCAACATTGAAAAACACCAACAAATTCAACAACAACCTCAACATTGAAAAACAACAACAACCTCAACATTGAAAAACACAAACAAATTCAACACCAACATCAACATTGAAAAACAACAACAAATTCAACAACAACCTCAACATTGAAAAACAAAAACAACCCCAACGTTGAAAAACACCAACAAATTCAACAACAACCTCAACATTGCAAAACAACAACAACCTCAACATTGAAAAACACCAACAATTTCAACAACAACTTCAACATTGAAAAACACCAACAACTTCAACAACAACCGCACATTGAAAAACACCAACAAATTCAACAACAACCTCAACATTGAAAAACAACATCAACCTCAACATTGAAAAACACCAAAAAATTCAAGAACAACCTCAACATTGAAAAATAACAACAACCTCAACATTGAAAAACACCAACAAATTCAACAAAAACCTCAACATTGAAAAACAACAACAACCTCAACATTGAAAAACACCAACAAATTCAACAACAACCTCAACATTGAAAAAGAACAACAACCTCAACATTGAAAAACACCAACAAATTCAACAACAACCTCAACATTGAAAAACACCAACAAATTCAACAACAACGTCAAAATTGAAAAACAACAACAACCTCAACATTGAAAAACACCAACAAATTCAACAACAACCTCTACATTTAAAAACTACAACAACCTCAACATTGAAAAACACCAACAAATTCAACAACAATCTCAAAATTGAAAAACAGCAACAACCTCAAAATTGAAAAACACCAACAAATTCAACAACAACCTCAACACTGAAAAACACCAACAAATTCAACAACAGCCTCAACATTGAAAAACAACAACAACCTCAACATTGAAAACCAACAACAACCTCAACATTGAAAAACACAAACAAATTCAACACCAACATCAACATTGAAAAACAACAACAAATTCAACAACAACCTCAACATTGAAAAACAAAAACAACCCCAACGTTGAAAAACACCAACAAATTCAACAACAACCTCAACATTGCAAAACAACAACAACCTCAACATTGAAAAACAACAACAACCTCAACATTGAAAAACACCAACAAATTCAACAACAACCTCAAAATTGAAAAACGCCAACAATTCAACAACAACCTCAACATTGAAAAACACCAACAAATTCAACAACAACCTCAACATTGAAAAACAACAACAACCTCAACATTGAAAAACACCAACAAATTCAACAACAACCTCAACTTTGAAAAACACCAACAAATTCAACAACAACCTCAACATTGAAAAACAACAACAAATTCAACAACAACCTCAGCATTGAAAAACAACAAGTACCTCAACATTGAAAAACACCAACAAATTCAACAACAACCTCAACATTGAAAAAGATCAACAACCTCAACATTGAAAAACACCAACAAATTCAACAACGACCACAACATTGAACAACAATAACAACCTCAACATTGAAAAACACCAACAAATTCGACAACAACCTCAACATTTAAAAACTACAGCAACCTCAACATTGAAAAACACCAACAAATTCAACAACAACCTCAAAATTGAAAAACAACAACAAATTCAATAACAACCTCAGCATTGAAAAACACCAACAAATTTATCAACAACCTCAACATTGAAAAACAACCGCAACCTCAACATTGAAAAACACCAACAAATTCAACAACAACCTCAACATAGAAAAACAACAACAACCTCAACATTGAAAAACACCAACAAATTCAACAACAACCTCAACATTGAAAAACACCAACAAATTCAACAACAACCTCAACAATGAAAAACAACAACAACCTCAACATTGAAAAGCAACAACAAATTCAACAACAACCTCAACATTGAAAAACAACAACAAATTCAACAACAACCTCAAAATTGAAAAACACCAACAATTCAACAACAACATCAACATTGAAAAACACCAACAAATTCAACAACAACCTCAACATTGAAAAACAACAAGTACCTCAACATTGAAAAACACCAACAAATTCAACAACAACCTCAACATTGAAAAAGATCAACAACCTCAACATTGAAAAACACCAACAAATTCAACAACAACCTCAATTTTGAAAAACACCAACAAATTCAACAAACACCTCAACATTGAAAAACAACAGCAACCTCAACATTGAACAACAGCAACAACCTCAACACCGAAAAACACCAACAAATTGAACAACAACCTGAACATTGATAAACAACAACAACCTCAACATTGAAAAACACCAACAAATTCAACAACAACCTCAACATTGAAAAACACCAACAAATTCAACAACAACCTCAACATCTAAAAACAACAACAACCTCAACATTGAAAAAAACCAACAAATTCAACAACAACCTCAACATTGAAAAACATCAACAAATTCAACAACAACCTCAACATTGAAAAACAATAACAACCTCAACATTGAAAAACACCAACAAATTCAACAACGACCACAACATTGAACAACAATAACAACCTCAACATTGAAAAACACCAACAAATTCAACAACAACCTCAACATTGCAAAACAACAACAACCTCAACATTGAAAAACACCAACAATTTCAACAACAACTTCAACATTGAAAAACACCAACAAATTCAACAACAACCTCACATTGAAAAACACCAACAAATTCAACAACAACCTCAACATTGAAAAACAACAGCAACCTCAACATTGAAAAACACCAAAAAATTCAACAACAACCTCAACATTGAAAAATAACAACAACCTCAACATTGAAAAACACCAACAAATTCAACAAAAACCTCAACATTGAAAAACAACAACAACCTCAACATTGAAAAACACCAACAAATTCAACAACAACCTCAACATTGAAAAACAACAACAACCTCAACATTGAAAAACACCAACAAGTTCAACAACAACCTCAACATTGAAAAACACCAACAAATTCAACAACAACCTCAACATTGAAAAACAACAACAACCTCAACATTGAAAAACACCAACAAATTCAACAACAACCTCTAGATTTAAAAACTACAACAACCTCAACATTGAAAAACACCAACAAATTCAACAACAACCTCAAAATTGAAAAACAGCAACAACCTCAAAATTGAAAAACACCAACAAATTCAACAACAACCTCAACACTGAAAAACACCAACAAATTCAACAACAACCTCAACATTGAAAAACAACAACAACCTCAACATTGAAAAACACCAACAAATTCAACAACAACCTCAACATTGAAAAACAACAACCTCAAAATTGAAAAACAACAACAACCTCAACATTGAAAAACACCAACAAATTCAACAACAACTTCATCTTTGAAATACACCAACAAATTCAACAACAACCTCGACATTGAAAAACACCAACAAATTCAACAACCTCAACATTGAAAAACTACAACAACCTCAACATTGAAAAACACCAACAAATTCAACAACAACTTCAACATCTAAAAACAACAACCACCTCAAAATTGAAAAACAACACCAAATTCAACAACAACCTCAACATTGAAAAACACCAACAAATTCAACAACAACCTCAACATTGAAAAACACCAACAAATTCAACAACAACCTCAACATTGAAAAACAACAACAACCTCAACATTGAAAAACACAAACAAATTCAACACCAACATCAACATTGAAAAACAACAACAAATTCAACAACAACCTCAACATTGAAAAACAAAAACAACCTCAACGTTGAAAAACACCAACAAATTCAACAACAACCTCAACATTGCAAAACAACAACAACCTCAACATTGAAAAACACCAACAATTTCAACAACAACTTCAACATTGCAAAACACCAACAAATTCAAAAACAACCTCACATTGAAAAACACCAACAAATTCAACAACAACCTCAACATTGAAAAACAACATCAACCTCAACATTGAAAAACACCAAAAAATTCAACAACAACCTCAACATTGAAAAATAACAACAACCTCAACATTGAAAAACACCAACAAATCCAACAAAAACCTCAACATTGAAAAACAACAACAACCTCAGCATTGAAAATCACCAACAAATTCAACAACAACCTCAACATTGAAAAAGAACAACAACCTCAACATTGAAAAACACCAACAAATTCAACAACAACCTCAACATTGAAAAACACCAACAAATTCAACAACAACGTCAAAATTGAAAAACAACAACAACCTCAACATTGAAAAACACCAACAAATTCAACAACAACCTCTACATTTAAAAACTACAACAACCTCAACATTGAAAAACACCAACAAATTCAACAACAACCTCCAAATTGAAAAACAGCAACAACCTCAAAATTGAAAAACACCAACAAATTCAACAACAACCTCTACACTGAAAAACACCAACAAATTCAACAACAACCTCAACATTGAAAAACAACAACAACCTCAACATTGAAAAACACCAACAAATTCAACAACAACCTCAACATTGAAAAACAACAACCTCAAAATTGAAAAACAACAACAACCTCAACATTGAAAAACACCAACAAATTCAACAACAACTTCAACTTTGAAATACACCAACAAATTCAACAACAACCTCGACATTGAAAAACACCAACAAGTTCAACAACGACCTCAACATTGAAAAACAACAACCTCAAAATTGAAAAACAACAACAACCTCAACATTGAAAAACACCAACAAATTCAACAACAACTTCAACTTTGAAATACACCAACAAATTCAACAACCTCAACATTGAAAAACTACAACAACCTCAACATTGAAAAACACCAACAAATTCAACAACAACTTCAACATCTAAAAACAACAACCACCTCAAAATTGAAAAACAACAACAAATTCAACAACAACCTCAACATTGAAAAACACCAACAAATTCTACAACAACCTCAACATTGAAAAACAACAACAACCTCAACATTGAAAAACACCAACAAGTTCAACAACGACCTCAACATTGAAAAACAACAACAACCTCAACATTGAAAAACACCAACAAATTCAACAACAACCTCAACATTGAAAAACACCAACAAATTCAACAACAACCTCCACATTGAAAAACAACAACAACCTCAACATTGAAAAACACCAACAAATTCAACAACAACCTCAAAATTGAAAAACGCCAACAATTCAACAACAACCTCAACATTGAAAAACGCCAACAAATTCAACAACAACCTCAACATTGAAAAACAACAACAACCTCAACATTGAAAAACACCAACAAATTCAACAACAACCTCAAAATTGAAAAACACCAACAAATTCAACAACAACCTCAACATTGAAAAACAACAACAAATTCAACAACAACCTCAACATTGAAAAACAACAAGTACCTCAACATTGAAAAACACCAACAAATTCAACAACAACCTCAACATTGAAAAAGATCAACAACCTCAACATTGAAAAACACCAACAAATTCAACAACGACCACAACATTGAACAACAATAACAACCTCAACATTGAAAAACACCAACACATTCAACAACCTCAACTTAGAAAAACACCAACAAATTCAACAACAACCTCAAAATTGAGAAACAACAACAACCTCAACATTGAAAAACACCAACAAATTCGACAACAACCTCAACATTTAAAAACTACAGCAACCTCAACATTGAAAAACACCAACAAATTCAACAACAACCTCAAAATTGAAAAACAACAACAAATTCAATAAGAACCTCAGCATTGAAAAACACCAACAAATTCAACATCAACCTCAACATTGAAAAACAACAACAACCTCCACATTGAAATACACCAACAAATTCAACAACAACCTCAACATAGAAAAACAACAACAACCTCAACATTGAAAAACACCAACAAATTCAACAACAACCTCAACAATGAAAAACAACAACAACCTCAACATTGAAAAGCACCAACAAATTCAACAACAACCTCAACATTGAAAAACAACAACAAATTCAACAACAACCTCAAAAATTGAAAAACACCAACAATTCAACAACAACATCAACAATGAAAAACACCAACAAATTCAACAACAACCTCAACATTGAAAAACAACAAGTACCTCAACATTGAAAAACACCAACAAATTCAACAACAACCTCAACATTGAAAAAGATCAACAACCTCAACATTGAAAAACACCAACAAATTCAACAACAACCTCAACATTGAAAAACACCAACAAATTCAACAAACACCTCAACATTGAAAAACAACAGCAACCTCAACATTGAAAAACAGCAACAACCTCAACACTGAAAAACACCAACAAATTGAACAACAACCTCAACATTGATAAACAACAACAACCTCAACATTGAAAAACACCAACAAATTCAACAACAACCTGAACATTGAAAAACACCAACAAATTCAACAACAACCTCAACATCTAAAAACAACAACAACCTCAACATTGAAAAAAACCAACAAATTCAACAACAACCTCAACATTGATAAACATCAACGAATTCAACAACAACCTCAACATTGAAAAGCAATAACAACCTCAACATTGAAAAACACCAACAAATTCAACAACGACCACAACATTGAACAACAATAACAACCTCAACATTGAAAAACACCAACAAATTCAACAACCTCAACTTAGAAAAACACCAACAAATTCAACAACAACCTCAATATTGAAAAACAACAACAACCTCAACATTGAAAAACACCAATAAATTCGACAACAACCTCAACATTTAAAAACTACAGCAACCTCAACATTGTAAAACACCAACAAATTCAACAACAACCTCAAAATTGAAAAACACCAACAAATTCAACAACAACCTCAACATTGAAAAACACCAACAAATTCAACAACAACCTCAACAATGAAAAACAACAACAACCTCAACATTGAAAAACACCAACAAATACAACAACAACCTAAACATTGAAAAACAACAACAAATTCAACAACAACCTCAAAATTGAAAAACACCAACAATTCAACAACAACATCAACATTGAAAAACACCAACAAATTCAACAACAACCTCAACATTGAAAAACAACAAGTACCTCAACATTGAAAAACACCAACAAATTCAACAACAACCTCAACATTGAAAAAGATCAACAACCTCAACATTGAAAAACACCAACAAATTCAACAACAACCTCAACATTGAAAAACACCAACAAATTCAACAAACACCTCAACATTGAAAAACAACAGCAACCTCAACATTGAAAAACAGCAACAACCTCAACACCGAAAAACACCAACAAATTGAACAACAACCTCAACATTGATAAACAACAACAACCTCAACTTTGAAAAACACCAACAAATTCAACAACAACCTCAACATTGAAAAACACCAACAAATTCAAGAACAACCTCAACATTGAAAATCAACAACAACCTCAACATTGAAAAACACAAACAAATCCAACACCAACATCAACATTGAAAAACAACAACAAATTCAACAACAACCTCAACATTGAAAAACAAAAACAACCTCAACGTTGAAAAACACCAACAAATTCAACAACAACCTCAACATTGCAAAACAACAACAACCTCAACATTGAAAAACACCAACAATTTCAACAACAACTTCAACATTGAAAAACACCAACAAATTCAACAACAACCTCAAATTGAAAAACACCAACAAATTCAACAACAACCTCAACATTGAAAAACAACAACAACCTCAACATTGAAAAACACCAAAAAATTCAACAACAACCTCAACATTGAAAAATAACAACAACCTCAACATTGAAAAACACCAACAAATTCAACAAAAACCTCAACATTGAAAAACAACAACAACCTCAGCATTGAAAAATACCAACAAATTCAACAACAACCTCAACATTGAAAAAGAACAACAACCTCAACATTGAAAAACACCAAAAATTCAACAACAACCTCAACATTGAAAAACACCAACAAATTCAACAACAACGTCAAAATTGAAATACAGCAACAACCTCAACATTGAAAAACACCAACAAATTCAACAACAACCTCTACATTTAAAAACTACAACAACCTCAACATTGAAAAACACCAACAAATTCAACAACAACCTCAAAATTGAAAAACAGCAACAACCTCAAAATTGAAAAACACCAACAAATTCAACAACAACCTCAACAATGAAAAACACCAACAAATTCAACAACAACCTCAACATTGAAAATCAACAACAACGTCAACATTGAAAAACACCAACAAATTCAACAACAACCACTACATTGAAAAACAACAACCTCAAAATTGAAAAACAACAACAACCTCAACATTGAAAAACACCAACAAATTCAACAACAACCTCAACATTGAAAAACACCAACAAATTCAACAAACACCTCAACATTGAAAAACAAGAGCAACCTCAACATTGAAAAACAGCAACAACCTCAACACCGAAAAACACCAACAAATTGAACAACAACCTCAACATTGATAAACAACAACAACCTCAACTTTGAAAAACACCAACAAATTCAACAACAACCTCAACATTGAAAAACACCAACAAATTCAACAACAACCTCAACACTGAAAAACACCAACAAATTCAACAACAGCCTCAACATTGAAAAACAACAACAACCTCAACATTGAAAAACAACAACAACCTCAACATTGAAAAACACAAACAAATTCAACACCAACATCAACATTGAAAAACAACAACAAATTCAACAACAACCTCAACATTGAAAAACAAAAACAACCCCAACGTTGAAAAACACCAACAAATTCAACAACAACCTCAACATTGCAAAACAACAACAACCTCAACATTGAAAAACACCAACAATTTCAACAACAACTTCAACATTGAAAAACACCAACAACTTCAACAACAACCTCACATTGAAAAACACCAACAAATTCAACAACAACCTCAACATTGAAAAACAACATCAACCTCAACATTGAAAAACACCAAAAAATTCAAGAACAACCTCAACATTGAAAAATAACAACAACCTCAACATTGAAAAACACCAACAAATTCAACAAAAACCTCAACATTGAAAAACAACAACAACCTCAACATTGAAAAACACCAACAAATTCAACAACAACCTCAACATTGAAAAAGAACAACAACCTCAACATTGAAAAACACCAAGAAATTCAACAACAACCTCAACATTGAAAAACACCAACAAATTCAACAACAACGTCAAAATTGAAAAACAACAACAACCTCAACATTGAAAAACACCAACAAATTCAACAACAACCTCTACATTTAAAAACTACAACAACCTCAACATTGAAAAACACCAACAAATTCAACAACAACCTCAAAATTGAAAAACAGCAACAACCTCAAAATTGAAAAACACCAACAAATTCAACAACAACCTCAACACTGAAAAACACCAACAAATTCAACAACAGCCTCAACATTGAAAAACAACAACAACCTCAACATTGAAAAACACCAACAAATTCAACAACAACCTCAACATTGAAAAACAACAATCTCAAAATTCAAAAACAACAATAACCTCAACATTGAAAAACACCAACAAATTCAACAACAACTTCAACTTTGAAATACACCAACAAATTCAACAACAACCTCGACATTGAAAAACACCAACAAATTCAACAACCTCAACATTGAAAAACTACAACAACCTCAACATTGAAAAACACCAACAAATTCAACAACAACTTCAACATCTAAAACAACAACCACCTCAAAATTGAAAAACAACAACAAATTCAACAACAACCTCAACATTGAAAAACAACAACAACCTCAACATTGAAAAACACCAACAAGTTCAACAACGACCTCAACATTGAAATACAACAACAACCTCAACATTGAAAAACACCAACAAATTCAACAACAACCTCAACATTGAAAAACACCAACAAATTCAACAACAACCTCAACATTGAAAAACAACAACAACCTCAACATTGAAAAACACCAACAAATTCAACAACAACCTCAAAATTGAAAAACGCCAACAATTCAACAACAACCTCAACATTGAAAAACACCAACAAATTCAACAACAACCTCAACATTGAAAAACAACAACAACCTCAACATTGAAAAACACCAACAAATTCAACAACAACCTCAACTTTGAAAAACACCAACAAATTCAACAACAACCTCAACATTGAAAAACAACAACAAATTCAACAACAACCTCAGCATTGAAAAACAACAAGTACCTCAACATTGAAAAACACCAACAAATTCAACAACAACCTCAACATTGAAAAAGATCAACAACCTCAACATTGAAAAACACCAACAAATTCAACAACGACCACAACATTGAACAACAATAACAACCTCAACATTGAAAAACACCAACAAATTCGACAACAACCTCAACATTTAAAAACTACAGCAACCTCAACATTGAAAAACACCAACAAATTCAACAACAACCTCAAAATTGAAAAACAACAACAAATTCAATAACAACCTCAGCATTGAAAAACACCAACAAATTTATCAACAACCTCAACATTGAAAAACAACCGCAACCTCAACATTGAAAAACACCAACAAATTCAACAACAACCTCAACATAGAAAAACAACAACAACCTCAACATTGAAAAACACCAACAAATTCAACAACAACCTCAACATTGAAAAACACCAACAAATTCAACAACAACCTCAACAATGAAAAACAACAACAACCTCAACATTGAAAAGCAACAACAAATTCAACAACAACCTCAACATTGAAAAACAACAACAAATTCAACAACAACCTCAAAATTGAAAAACACCAACAATTCAACAACAACATCAACATTGAAAAACACCAACAAATTCAACAACAACCTCAACATTGAAAAACAACAAGTACCTCAACATTGAAAAACACCAACAAATTCAACAACAACCTCAACATTGAAAAAGATCAACAACCTCAACATTGAAAAACACCAACAAATTCAACAACAACCTCAATTTTGAAAAACACCAACAAATTCAACAAACACCTCAACATTGAAAAACAACAGCAACCTCAACATTGAACAACAGCAACAACCTCAACACCGAAAAACACCAACAAATTGAACAACAACCTGAACATTGATAAACAACAACAACCTCAACATTGAAAAACACCAACAAATTCAACAACAACCTCAACATTGAAAAACACCAACAAATTCAACAACAACCTCAACATCTAAAAACAACAACAACCTCAACATTGAAAAAAACCAACAAATTCAACAACAACCTCAACATTGAAAAACATCAACAAATTCAACAACAACCTCAACATTGAAAAACAATAACAACCTCAACATTGAAAAACACCAACAAATTCAACAACGACCACAACATTGAACAACAATAACAACCTCAACATTGAAAAACACCAACAAATTCAACAACAACCTCAACATTGCAAAACAACAACAACCTCAACATTGAAAAACACCAACAATTTCAACAACAACTTCAACATTGAAAAACACCAACAAATTCAACAACAACCTCACATTGAAAAACACCAACAAATTCAACAACAACCTCAACATTGAAAAACAACAGCAACCTCAACATTGAAAAACACCAAAAAATTCAACAACAACCTCAACATTGAAAAATAACAACAACCTCAACATTGAAAAACACCAACAAATTCAACAAAAACCTCAACATTGAAAAACAACAACAACCTCAACATTGAAAAACACCAACAAATTCAACAACAACCTCAACATTGAAAAACAACAACAACCTCAACATTGAAAAACACCAACAAGTTCAACAACAACCTCAACATTGAAAAACACCAACAAATTCAACAACAACCTCAACATTGAAAAACAACAACAACCTCAACATTGAAAAACACCAACAAATTCAACAACAACCTCTAGATTTAAAAACTACAACAACCTCAACATTGAAAAACACCAACAAATTCAACAACAACCTCAAAATTGAAAAACAGCAACAACCTCAAAATTGAAAAACACCAACAAATTCAACAACAACCTCAACACTGAAAAACACCAACAAATTCAACAACAACCTCAACATTGAAAAACAACAACAACCTCAACATTGAAAAACACCAACAAATTCAACAACAACCTCAACATTGAAAAACAACAACCTCAAAATTGAAAAACAACAACAACCTCAACATTGAAAAACACCAACAAATTCAACAACAACTTCATCTTTGAAATACACCAACAAATTCAACAACAACCTCGACATTGAAAAACACCAACAAATTCAACAACCTCAACATTGAAAAACTACAACAACCTCAACATTGAAAAACACCAACAAATTCAACAACAACTTCAACATCTAAAAACAACAACCACCTCAAAATTGAAAAACAACACCAAATTCAACAACAACCTCAACATTGAAAAACACCAACAAATTCAACAACAACCTCAACATTGAAAAACACCAACAAATTCAACAACAACCTCAACATTGAAAAACAACAACAACCTCAACATTGAAAAACACAAACAAATTCAACACCAACATCAACATTGAAAAACAACAACAAATTCAACAACAACCTCAACATTGAAAAACAAAAACAACCTCAACGTTGAAAAACACCAACAAATTCAACAACAACCTCAACATTGCAAAACAACAACAACCTCAACATTGAAAAACACCAACAATTTCAACAACAACTTCAACATTGCAAAACACCAACAAATTCAAAAACAACCTCACATTGAAAAACACCAACAAATTCAACAACAACCTCAACATTGAAAAACAACATCAACCTCAACATTGAAAAACACCAAAAAATTCAACAACAACCTCAACATTGAAAAATAACAACAACCTCAACATTGAAAAACACCAACAAATCCAACAAAAACCTCAACATTGAAAAACAACAACAACCTCAGCATTGAAAATCACCAACAAATTCAACAACAACCTCAACATTGAAAAAGAACAACAACCTCAACATTGAAAAACACCAACAAATTCAACAACAACCTCAACATTGAAAAACACCAACAAATTCAACAACAACGTCAAAATTGAAAAACAACAACAACCTCAACATTGAAAAACACCAACAAATTCAACAACAACCTCTACATTTAAAAACTACAACAACCTCAACATTGAAAAACACCAACAAATTCAACAACAACCTCCAAATTGAAAAACAGCAACAACCTCAAAATTGAAAAACACCAACAAATTCAACAACAACCTCTACACTGAAAAACACCAACAAATTCAACAACAACCTCAACATTGAAAAACAACAACAACCTCAACATTGAAAAACACCAACAAATTCAACAACAACCTCAACATTGAAAAACAACAACCTCAAAATTGAAAAACAACAACAACCTCAACATTGAAAAACACCAACAAATTCAACAACAACTTCAACTTTGAAATACACCAACAAATTCAACAACAACCTCGACATTGAAAAACACCAACAAGTTCAACAACGACCTCAACATTGAAAAACAACAACCTCAAAATTGAAAAACAACAACAACCTCAACATTGAAAAACACCAACAAATTCAACAACAACTTCAACTTTGAAATACACCAACAAATTCAACAACCTCAACATTGAAAAACTACAACAACCTCAACATTGAAAAACACCAACAAATTCAACAACAACTTCAACATCTAAAAACAACAACCACCTCAAAATTGAAAAACAACAACAAATTCAACAACAACCTCAACATTGAAAAACACCAACAAATTCTACAACAACCTCAACATTGAAAAACAACAACAACCTCAACATTGAAAAACACCAACAAGTTCAACAACGACCTCAACATTGAAAAACAACAACAACCTCAACATTGAAAAACACCAACAAATTCAACAACAACCTCAACATTGAAAAACACCAACAAATTCAACAACAACCTCCACATTGAAAAACAACAACAACCTCAACATTGAAAAACACCAACAAATTCAACAACAACCTCAAAATTGAAAAACGCCAACAATTCAACAACAACCTCAACATTGAAAAACGCCAACAAATTCAACAACAACCTCAACATTGAAAAACAACAACAACCTCAACATTGAAAAACACCAACAAATTCAACAACAACCTCAAAATTGAAAAACACCAACAAATTCAACAACAACCTCAACATTGAAAAACAACAACAAATTCAACAACAACCTCAACATTGAAAAACAACAAGTACCTCAACATTGAAAAACACCAACAAATTCAACAACAACCTCAACATTGAAAAAGATCAACAACCTCAACATTGAAAAACACCAACAAATTCAACAACGACCACAACATTGAACAACAATAACAACCTCAACATTGAAAAACACCAACACATTCAACAACCTCAACTTAGAAAAACACCAACAAATTCAACAACAACCTCAAAATTGAGAAACAACAACAACCTCAACATTGAAAAACACCAACAAATTCGACAACAACCTCAACATTTAAAAACTACAGCAACCTCAACATTGAAAAACACCAACAAATTCAACAACAACCTCAAAATTGAAAAACAACAACAAATTCAATAAGAACCTCAGCATTGAAAAACACCAACAAATTCAACATCAACCTCAACATTGAAAAACAACAACAACCTCCACATTGAAATACACCAACAAATTCAACAACAACCTCAACATAGAAAAACAACAACAACCTCAACATTGAAAAACACCAACAAATTCAACAACAACCTCAACAATGAAAAACAACAACAACCTCAACATTGAAAAGCACCAACAAATTCAACAACAACCTCAACATTGAAAAACAACAACAAATTCAACAACAACCTCAAAAATTGAAAAACACCAACAATTCAACAACAACATCAACAATGAAAAACACCAACAAATTCAACAACAACCTCAACATTGAAAAACAACAAGTACCTCAACATTGAAAAACACCAACAAATTCAACAACAACCTCAACATTGAAAAAGATCAACAACCTCAACATTGAAAAACACCAACAAATTCAACAACAACCTCAACATTGAAAAACACCAACAAATTCAACAAACACCTCAACATTGAAAAACAACAGCAACCTCAACATTGAAAAACAGCAACAACCTCAACACTGAAAAACACCAACAAATTGAACAACAACCTCAACATTGATAAACAACAACAACCTCAACATTGAAAAACACCAACAAATTCAACAACAACCTGAACATTGAAAAACACCAACAAATTCAACAACAACCTCAACATCTAAAAACAACAACAACCTCAACATTGAAAAAAACCAACAAATTCAACAACAACCTCAACATTGATAAACATCAACGAATTCAACAACAACCTCAACATTGAAAAGCAATAACAACCTCAACATTGAAAAACACCAACAAATTCAACAACGACCACAACATTGAACAACAATAACAACCTCAACATTGAAAAACACCAACAAATTCAACAACCTCAACTTAGAAAAACACCAACAAATTCAACAACAACCTCAATATTGAAAAACAACAACAACCTCAACATTGAAAAACACCAATAAATTCGACAACAACCTCAACATTTAAAAACTACAGCAACCTCAACATTGTAAAACACCAACAAATTCAACAACAACCTCAAAATTGAAAAACACCAACAAATTCAACAACAACCTCAACATTGAAAAACACCAACAAATTCAACAACAACCTCAACAATGAAAAACAACAACAACCTCAACATTGAAAAACACCAACAAATACAACAACAACCTAAACATTGAAAAACAACAACAAATTCAACAACAACCTCAAAATTGAAAAACACCAACAATTCAACAACAACATCAACATTGAAAAACACCAACAAATTCAACAACAACCTCAACATTGAAAAACAACAAGTACCTCAACATTGAAAAACACCAACAAATTCAACAACAACCTCAACATTGAAAAAGATCAACAACCTCAACATTGAAAAACACCAACAAATTCAACAACAACCTCAACATTGAAAAACACCAACAAATTCAACAAACACCTCAACATTGAAAAACAACAGCAACCTCAACATTGAAAAACAGCAACAACCTCAACACCGAAAAACACCAACAAATTGAACAACAACCTCAACATTGATAAACAACAACAACCTCAACTTTGAAAAACACCAACAAATTCAACAACAACCTCAACATTGAAAAACACCAACAAATTCAAGAACAACCTCAACATTGAAAATCAACAACAACCTCAACATTGAAAAACACAAACAAATCCAACACCAACATCAACATTGAAAAACAACAACAAATTCAACAACAACCTCAACATTGAAAAACAAAAACAACCTCAACGTTGAAAAACACCAACAAATTCAACAACAACCTCAACATTGCAAAACAACAACAACCTCAACATTGAAAAACACCAACAATTTCAACAACAACTTCAACATTGAAAAACACCAACAAATTCAACAACAACCTCAAATTGAAAAACACCAACAAATTCAACAACAACCTCAACATTGAAAAACAACAACAACCTCAACATTGAAAAACACCAAAAAATTCAACAACAACCTCAACATTGAAAAATAACAACAACCTCAACATTGAAAAACACCAACAAATTCAACAAAAACCTCAACATTGAAAAACAACAACAACCTCAGCATTGAAAAATACCAACAAATTCAACAACAACCTCAACATTGAAAAAGAACAACAACCTCAACATTGAAAAACACCAAAAATTCAACAACAACCTCAACATTGAAAAACACCAACAAATTCAACAACAACGTCAAAATTGAAATACAGCAACAACCTCAACATTGAAAAACACCAACAAATTCAACAACAACCTCTACATTTAAAAACTACAACAACCTCAACATTGAAAAACACCAACAAATTCAACAACAACCTCAAAATTGAAAAACAGCAACAACCTCAAAATTGAAAAACACCAACAAATTCAACAACAACCTCAACAATGAAAAACACCAACAAATTCAACAACAACCTCAACATTGAAAATCAACAACAACGTCAACATTGAAAAACACCAACAAATTCAACAACAACCACTACATTGAAAAACAACAACCTCAAAATTGAAAAACAACAACAACCTCAACATTGAAAAACACCAACAAATTCAACAACAACCTCAACATTGAAAAACACCAACAAATTCAACAAACACCTCAACATTGAAAAACAAGAGCAACCTCAACATTGAAAAACAGCAACAACCTCAACACCGAAAAACACCAACAAATTGAACAACAACCTCAACATTGATAAACAACAACAACCTCAACTTTGAAAAACACCAACAAATTCAACAACAACCTCAACATTGAAAAACACCAACAAATTCAAGAACAACCTCAACATTGAAAATCAACAACAACCTCAACATTGAAAAACACAAACAAATCCAACACCAACATCAACATTGAAAAACAACAACAAATTCAACAACAACCTCAACATTGAAAAACAAAAACAACCTCAACGTTGAAAAACACCAACAAATTCAACAACAACCTCAACATTGCAAAACAACAACAACCTCAACATTGAAAAACACCAACAATTTCAACAACAACTTCAACATTGAAAAACACCAACAAATTCAACAACAACCTCAAATTGAAAAACACCAACAAATTCAACAACAACCTCAACATTGAAAAACAACAACAACCTCAACATTGAAAAACACCAAAAAATTCAACAACAACCTCAACATTGAAAAATAACAACAACCTCAACATTGAAAAACACCAACAAATTCAACAAAAACCTCAACATTGAAAAACAACAACAACCTCAGCATTGAAAAATACCAACAAATTCAACAACAACCTCAACATTGAAAAAGAACAACAACCTCAACATTGAAAAACACCAACAAATTCAACAACAACCTCAACATTGAAAAACACCAACAAATTCAACAACAACGTCAAAATTGAAATACAGCAACAACCTCAACATTGAAAAACACCAACAAATTCAACAACAACCTCTACATTTAAAAACTACAACAACCTCAACATTGAAAAACACCAACAAATTCAACAACAACCTCAAAATTGAAAAACAGCAACAACCTCAAAATTGAAAAACACCAACAAATTCAACAACAACCTCAACACTGAAAAACAACAACAAATTCAACAACAACCTCAACATTGAAAAACAACAACAACGTCAACATTGAAAAACACCAACAAATTCAACAACAACCACAACATTGAAAAACAACAACCTCAAAATTGAAAAACAACAACAACCTCAACATTGAAAAACACCAACAAATTCAACAACAACTTCAACTTTGAAATACACCAACAAATTCAACAACAACCTCAACATTGAAAAACAATAAAAACCTCAACATTGAAAAACACCAACAAGTTCAACAACGACCTCAACATTGAAAAACAACAACAACCTCAACATTGAAAAACACCAACAAATTCAACAACAACGTCAACATAGAAAAACACCAACAAATTCAACAACAACCTCAACTTTGAAAAACACCAAGAAATTCAACAACAACCTCAACATTGAAAAAGACCAACAAATTCAACTACAACCTCGAAATTGAAAAACAACAACCACCTCAAAATTGAAAAACAACAACAAATTCAACAACAACCTCAACATTGAAAAACACCAACAAATTCAACAACAACCTCAACATTGAAAAACAACAACAACCTCAACATTGAAAAACACCAACAAGTTCAACAACAATCTCCACATTGAAAAACAACAACAACCTCAACATTGAAAAACACCAACAAATTCAACAACAACCTCAACATTGAAAAACACCAACAAATTCAACAACAACCTCAACATTGAAAAACACCAACAAATTCAACAACAACCTCAAAATTGAAAAACGCCAACAATTCAACAACAACCTCAACATTGAAAAACACCAACAAATTCAACAACAACCTCAACATTGAAAAACAACAACAACCTCAAAATTGAAAAAGACCAACAAATTCAACAACAACCTCAACATTGAAAAACACCAACAAATTCAACAACAACCTCTACATTGAAAAACAACAACAAATTCAACAACAACCTCAACATTGAAAAACACCAACAAATTCAACAACAAACTCAACATTGAAAAACAACAACAACCTCAACATTGAAAAAAACCAACAAATTCAACACCAACCTCAACATTAAAAAACACCAACAAATTGAACAACAACCTCAACATTGAAAAACAACAACAACCTCAACATTGAAAAACACCAACAAATTCAACAACAACCTCAACATTGAAAAACACCAACAAATTCAACAACAACCTCAACATTGAAAAACAACAACAACCTCAGCATTGAAAAACACCAACAAATTCAACAACAACCTCAACATTGAAAAACAACAACTACCTCAACATTGAAAAACACCAACAAATTCAACAACAACTTCAACTTTGAAATACACCAACAAATTCAACAAGAACCTCGACATTGAAAAACACCAACAAATTCAACAACCTCAACATTGAAAAACTACAACAACCTCAACATTGAAAAACACCAACAAATTCAACAACAAAATCAACATCTAAAAACAGCAACAACCTCAACATTGAAAAACACCAACAAATTCAACAACAACCTCAACATTTAAAAACACCAACAAATTCAACAACAACCTCAACATTGAAAAACAACAACAACCTCAACATTGAAAAACGCCAACAAATTCAACACCAACATCAACATTGAAAAACAACAACAAATTCAACAACAACCTCAACATTGAAAAACAAAAACAACCTCAACGTTGAAAAACACCAACAAATTCAACAACAACCTCAACATTGCAAAACAACAACAACCTCAACATTGAAAAACACCAACAATTTCAACAACAACTTCAACATTGAAAAACACCAATAAATTCAACAACAACCTCACATCGAAAAACACAAACAAATTCAGCAACAACCTCAACATTGAAAAACAACAACAACCTCAACATTGAAAAACACCAAAAAATCCAACAACAACCTCAACATTGAAAAATAACAACAACCTCAACATTGAAAAACACCAACAAATTCAACAAAAACCTCAACATTGAAAAACAACAACAACCTCAACATTGAATAACACAAACAAATTCAACACCAACATCAACATTGAAAAACAACAACAAATTCAACAACAACCTCAAAATTGAAAAACAACAACAACCTCAACATTGAAAAACACCAACAAATTCGACAACAACCTCAACATTTAAAAACTACAGCAACCTCAACATTGAAAAACACCAACAAATTCAACAACAACCTCAAAATTGAAAAACACCAACAAATTCAACAACAACCTCAACATTGAAAAACACCAACAAATTCAACAACAACCTCAACAATGAAAAACAACAACAACCTCAACATTGAAAAACACCAACAAATTCAACAACAACCTCAACATTGAAAAACAACAACAAATTCAACAACAACCTCAAAATTGAAAAACACCAACAATTCAACAACAACATCAACATTGAAAAACACCAACAAATTCAACAACAACCTCAACATTGAAAAACAACAAGTACCTCAACATTGAAAATCACCAACAAATTCAACAACAACCTCAACATTGAAAAAGATCAACAACCTCAACA
The DNA here is from genome assembly GCA_026770705.1 of Isurus oxyrinchus. NCBI lineage: Eukaryota > Metazoa > Chordata > Chondrichthyes > Lamniformes > Lamnidae > Isurus > Isurus oxyrinchus. Next base: position 2,240 of record JANJGN010001670.1, on the reverse strand, counting down.
TTGAAAAACACCAACAAATTCAGCAACAACCTCAACATTGAAAAACACCAACAAATTCAACAAACACCTCAACATTGAAAAACAACAGCAACCTCAACATTGAAAAACAGCAACAACCTCAACACCGAAAAACACCAACAAATTGAACAACAACCTCAACATTGATAAACAACAACAACCTCAACATTGAAAAACACCAACAAATTCAACAACAACCTCAACATTGAAAAACACCAACAAATTCAACAACAACCTCAACATTGAAAAACAACAACAACCTCAACATTGAAAAACGCAAACAAATTCAACACCAACATCAACATTGAAAAACAACAACAAATTCAACAACAACCTCAACATTGAAAAACAAAAACAACCTCAACGTTGAAAAACACCAACAAATTCAACAACAACCTCAACATTGCAAAACAACAACAACCTCAACATTGAAAAACACCAACAATTTCAACAAGAACTTCAACATTGAAAAACACCAATAAATTCAACAACAACCTCACATTGAAAAACACCAACAAATTCAACAACAACCTCAACATTGAAAAACAACAACAACCTCAACATTGAAAAAAACCAAAAAATCCAACAACAACCTCAACATTGAAAAATAACAACAACCTCAACATTGAAAAACACCAACAAATTCAACAAAAACCTCAACATTGAAAAACAACAACAACCTCAACATTGAAAAACACAAACAAATTCAACACCAACATCAACATTGAAAAACAACAACAAATTCAACAACAACCTCAACATTGAAAAACAAAAACAACCTCAACGTTGAAAAACACCAACAAATTCAACAACAACCTCAACATTGCAAAACAACAACAACCTCAACATTGAAAAACACCAACAATTTCAACAACAACTTCAACATTGATAAGCACCAATAAATTCAACAACAACCTCACATTGAAAAACACCAACAAATTCAACAACAACCTCAACATTGAAAAACAACAACATCCTCAACATTGAAAAACACCAAAAAATTCAACAACAACCTCAACATTGAAAAATAAGAACAACCTCAACATTTAAAAACACCAACAAATTCAACAACAACCTCAACATTGAAAAACAACAACAACCTCAACATTGAAAAACGCAAACAAATTCAACACCAACATCAACATTGAAAAACAACAACAAATTCAACAACAACCTCAACATTGAAAAACAAAAACAACCTCAACGTTGAAAAACACCAACAAATTCAACAACAACCTCAACATTGCAAAACAACAACAACCTCAACATTGAAAAACACCAACAATTTCAACAACAACTTCAACATTGAAAAACACCAATAAATTCAACAACAACCTCACATTGAAAAACACAAACAAATTCAGCAACAACCTCAACATTGAAAAACAACAACAACCTCAACATTGAAAAACACCAAAAAATCCAACAACAACCTCAACATTGAAAAATAACAACAACCTCAACATTGAAAAACACCAACAAATTCAACAAAAACCTCAACATTGAAAAACAACAACAACCTCAACATTGAATAACACAAACAAATTCAACACCAACATCAACATTGAAAAACAACAACAAATTCAACAACAACCTCAAAATTGAAAAACAACAACAACCTCAACATTGAAAAACACCAACAAATTCGACAACAACCTCAACATTTAAAAACTACAGCAACCTCAACATTGAAAAACACCAACAAATTCAACAACAACCTCAAAATTGAAAAACACCAACAAATTCAACAACAACCTCAACATTGAAAAACACCAACATATTCAACAACAACCTCAACAATGAAAAACAACAACAACCTCAACATTGAAAAACACCAACAAATTCAACAACAACCTCAACATTGAAAAACAACAACAAATTCAACAACAACCTCAAAATTGAAAAACACCAACAATTCAACAACAACATCAACATTGAAAAACACCAACAAATTCAACAACAGCCTCAACATTGAAAAACAACAAGTACCTCAACATTGAAAATCACCAACAAATTCAACAACAACCTCAACATTGAAAAAGATCAACAACCTCAACATTGAAAAACACCAACAAATTCAGCAACAACCTCAACATTGAAAAACACCAACAAATTCAACAAACACCTCAACATTGAAAAACAACAGCAACCTCAACACTGAAAAACAGCAACAACCTCAACACCGAAAAACACCAACAAATTGAACAACAACCTCAACATTG